>PVJN01004596.1:0-88847 GCA_004026805.1 Lasiurus borealis | reverse complement strand
ATATATTTTATTGATTTTTCACAGAGAGAAAGGGAAAGGGATAGAAAGCCAGAAACATCGATGAGAGAGAGACATTGATCAGCCACCTCCTGCACGCCCCTCACTGGGGATGTGCCAGCAACCAAGATACATGCCCTTGAACGGAATCGAACCTGGGACCTTTCAGTCTGCAGACCGACGCTCTATCCACTGAGCCACACCGGTTTCAGCCGGGTGGTCTTTCTTATACGAGTGGTTCGTTGGCTTGGTGCTGAGATGCTTCCCCTGGGTTGAAGGCCCCACCCTCTTCTCCCTCCAGAGAGTGACAGAGACAGTCCCCAACCAGCAGCGAAGGCAGCCGTGACTCAGCAGCCTGAGTCGCTGACTGTCCCAGAATGGCCATGGGCAGTGCATGTCCCTGCAGCACATTAGCGGGTTGGCCCTCACAGGAGGACCAAACGCCGCGAGTGCCCATCCACTTTGGGAGACAGAAGCAAAGCCCCTCACAAGCTTGATGATAGAACTAGCTCCATTGGGAACCTCATCTGAGGTGTTTTTATTCCCCGCTCTGAGGTCTGCTTGGTAAATCAGATGTAACGTTTTGGTAAAAACTTCCAGTGCCTGCCAGTTGTTGGTAAGACCACCAACAACTCATGTTTTCTTAGAATTTTCCATGCGGATACTTGGCTGGGGCTTTAGAAGAAAAAAAAGAAAAGATTCCCAAACAATGTGGTGGATTCAGACATGGTTCTGTGGTGAAATTTCCCATCTTGTGCAATGAAATATGTAAAAATAAGTCATTGTACTGGGTGGGTTTTTTTTTTTTAATGAATTTTTAAAAATATTTAAGGACTGTCATTTATTCTAATATTAGGTGCTTTTATTTCCGTCTTAAAAAGTGCTTTATTTTATGAAGTAAGATGGTATATTGGGTTTTGGTGTGTGTGTGTGTGTGTATGTGTGTGTTAGTCCTTACCCGGGGATATTTTCCATTGATCTTTTAGAGAGAGTGGAAGGGAGAGGGAAAGACGAGAAATATTGATGGGGGAGAAATGCATCGATTGGTTGCCTCCTGCATATGCCCCGGACCAGGGCCTGGAGCGGGGAGGAGCCTGCAACTAAGGCACATGCTCTTGACCGTGATCGAACTTGGGACCATGAGGTCTGCAGGCTGATGCTCTATCTACTGATCCGAACCGACTGTGGCGGTGTGTTTTTTTAATATCCCTGCTGGCAAACCTACATCAGTTTATTAAAATCACTCCAGTATCTATCCACTGTGCTATACACCTGAAACTAATACAAAACAGTACTGAATACAAACTATAATCAGAAAATAACACTAAAATTAGAAGATTATCTCAATATTCGAGTGATCTCTGAAACCCAAAATTCTGGGCCCCATTTCTGTAGAGCAAACGTGCCTGCTCCTAGCAGAATTCTGATCACTACATAAAAGTATGACATCTGGCCCTAACCAGTTTGGCTCAGTGGATAGAGCGTCAGCCTATGAACTCCAGGGTCCCAGGTTCGATTCCGGGCGAGGGCATGTACCTTGGTTGCGGGCACATCCCCCAGTAGGAAGTGTCTAAGAGGCAGCTGAATGGATGTTTCTCATCGATGTTTCTAACTCTCTACCCCTTTACTTTCCTCTCTGTATAAAATCAATAAAATATATATATATATATATATATTTTAAAAGTATTACATCCTTTCAAAAAGAAAAAAGCTCTACCCACCTCCAACCCCCCCTGGATAATACCCAAACATTTTCCAAATAGTTTTTTAGTTGAATCATAAGGAATCCTGTGCGGGTCACCTCTGCAGATTGCATTCCTTTTATCTCTTCCGAGGGGGATATTCCTTCAGAGTTATGTGTCCAGTATGCGCTCGCCCTTCATGAGCCGCGTCTCTGAAGGGCCACTCTGTGCCCTTTCATCGGACCCCGGCCGCGAGGACACTGTCCTTTTTGTGAGACCCCACACGTGACTTCCTGCTCCTTCACCTTTGGAACGCCGGGTCAGGCCTGGCCTTTGGTCCTTAAAAAATAAGCGGCCGAAGTGGTGACCTCACCCGAGTTCCTATCCTGTCATCGCAGATCAAATGGCCATGATTCATGAGCCAACACAAAGGGGCCCTGTGCTTCCTGACTGCTTCCCAGAAGGAGCGGCTAAAAGCCTCATTACCAGGCCCTGCTCCCGATCACCTTTCCGAGGCCCGGATGTTCACATCTCGGAAAGTGCTTTCTCCAGCGGCCGCCGCTTTGCCTGAAAATAACCACACTTTCCCCCAAACACGCATCCAACGCTGCCTTCCCGCAGAGGGAATTCTCCAGAATAAATAAACACAAACAGACATCCCCACCCTGCCAGGAGGTGAGCCCGTGGAGATGCATGTTGTGGGAACCTCTTTCCACGTCCCGCGTGGTTCAGGGTTCCCGGTTCAGGGTTCGGGTTCTGAAGGAGGCCGCACGCAAACGAGAGACTGGAAAACATTAATTTGGCGATATTGGGGGGCCAGGCGGGAGCCTTTTTAGTGGAAAGGATTGCCCCTTGCTCTGGCCTTTTTCTCCCTTTTATTAAGGCTTTGCGACACACCCCTAGCCTTTAGGCAGGAAATAACAAAAACAGAAATTAACATGAAACAAACAGATAGAGTTGCTTCAACCAATAATGTTTCAACTAAACAGTGAGTAATTAGCTCTGACCTTTCAGAGCAGTTAAGGTTGACCAGCCTTCTGGCCTCCTGTTTACATCCATTAAGTGAGAACAATATTTGGTTTCTGACACATGTGGGTCCCACCTCCTTGCTCAGGGGCCGGGTGGTAAACGTCCCTCCCGGGTGCCTAGATCTGGGCTGTGGGGGTGTACGGAGTCACATTGAGCAGGTGCCGGGGGCTCGCAGTTTATGCTCGATGAACACGGGGCCTCTCCTTTCTCGCAGGGTTTCGGGAATCTGCCCATCTGCATGGCCAAGACCCACCTCTCTCTCTCTCACCAACCCGACAAGAAGGGCGTGCCCAGGGACTTCGTCTTGCCCATTACGGACGTCCGGGCCAGCATCGGCGCGGGCTTCATCTACCCGTTGGTCGGCACGGTGAGTGATGCCCGCCGGAAGTCCTCTGCCTGCTGTCCTGGTACCTAAAGTGCCGATGCTCGGCCAGTATTGGAGGCACTTAGTGGTATCTGCCGCTTTTCTAGGCACTCTCTCCCACCATAAGACACCGTTGTGGTTTGGATGTTTCTTTTTTTGGGGTGGGGTTGGGGGGCCTGAGATGGGACCGTGTGTTCAGGATCCCTTGAGCTATAAGACTGATTCTGCTTCTGGAACGCAAAAGGGAGTGACTTTGCAGGATTCAGTCCGCCGTCGAGGTGGTAGAGTGGCTTAGTTCTTAGTGCTTCCCAGTCTTTTTCCCGTCATTGCACTCAAAGTGGTAAGGTTTCACTGCAGTGGGGGGTAAACCGAGGCGACTGCTCATGCCAGCCAGGACCAGCTCCGCCCCTGCCCGGGCTGGGGACATCGGTGCTTCACCTTCTACCCTGATTCCCAATCCGTCACGTGGGAAGCTCGGTGGGTCCCATGAGTTCTCGGGTTTTGGCATGGTTGTCGTTGGGACGACCTTGCCGTAGGGTGGTTCCTGTGGTATTTCAGGTTCTCTGTGGGTGGGTGGGAGGCAGCAGAGAACGTTAGAACTTGCCGAAACCTGGGTGGCTCAGTGGATAGAGCGTCAGCCTGGGGACTGAAAGGTCCAAGGTTCCATCCGATCAAGGGCATGTACCTTGGTTGCGGGCACATCCCCAGTAGGGGGCGTGCAAGAGGCAGCTGATTAATGTCTCTCTCTTATCGATGTTTCTAACTCTCTATCCCTCTCCTTTCCTCTCTGTAAAAAATCAATAAAATATATTTAAAAAAATATTAGAACTTATCAAAGCACTTAAAATTCATGGTGATGGGCTTCACACAGAAAATGCTTCATCGTAGCCACACAAGGAATGACCCAGTGGTCCTCCCTCAGGCACTGCCAGTGGCTGAAATTTGACTTCCCATCACAGGAGTGCTCCTGGATTAGATTAGAACAGAAATTCTAAATCATCATCATCATCATTATTGTTGGTGTTACAAACTGATCCAAGCCCAAATAAGAAACTTAACAGTGTTCCTGATAAACCTTGTGGCTCTCTTATTACACAAGCAATAGGTAGGCAAAATGTGTATTAAACGTACAGAACTCTTATCTTACTACACATACGTTTCATGTAGTGTCAGGCAAAATGTTTCCAATAAGCGTTTTTTCATTCCTACCGCATGTGGGTCCCAGGGATACGAAGAGGGGAGGGGAGGTGTGAGGAGTGTGGGTTTGAGCAGAACAGCGGAAGGTAGAGCAGGAGAGGCTGGCACTGTGGAAGCCCTCTGAGCACAGGGAAGAAGGCAGCAGCTAGTTCTGCCCGGATGGGGGGGGAGCAGGGTGTGAGGGAGAAAAGGAGAGTCCAGGATGCTTCGCAGAGGCCCCAGCCTCTTGCTGGAGAAACTAAGTTTTGACTCAAAGGCATAGAAGACTCGACGTCGTACCCTCCCCAGGTGGTCAGCGTGGCCGGAGTGGCACAGGTTGGGGAGGCTGGGAAATGGGGCTGGGGTGGCAAGGCAGGGCCACGCTGTGTACGAATCTCAGCAGCATCTGAAGGAACTTGGATTTTTTCTCAGGCGTGCTCTGGAGTCGGTGTGGCCTGGGTCTTGTGTTTGCTTAGTTTTATTTTCATAAGGAGAAAAAGAATGTGGTCCAACTAGTAGGTTAGAGAAGTAGCCCGGGCAGCGATGTGGGAAGTGTGCAGAGGGCAGAGACCACACCCAGGAGCCGGTGACATGGCACCGTGGCTGCAGGGGAGTGGATGTGGAGGGGGGGCAGACTGGAGACATATTTGGGGGGCCTCTTACTTGTGGAGTCCGGGGTGATGGACACGTCTGACTTGATTGGGAATGATGAGGAGGACCAACTGCAAAGGGAACTTTTGGGGTGAGGGAGATCTCTGTATTTTGACTGGTCGGAGTTCCATGGCTACTACGAACATCTGTCAAAACTTGGACACCTACACCCCTAAGGCGGGTGAGTTTTATTGCGTGTAATTTAATTATGCCTTGAGTAACAAAAACGTGCACTGGGAAGGGCTTGCGTTAGGGCTCCGTGGGGTAGGCCCGGTGAAGATGGCCCTTGTGGTCCAGTTCTGGGCTGTGGCGGAGGGTGTGTGCTTAGGAGGAAGCACGCACAGAGAGCGGTACAGAGAGAGTAGGCCCCGAGAGACAGAACCCCAAGGGTGCCCACGCGGAGCATGAAACAGTGGGCGCCCCAGAGGGGACATCCGCCTGGTTGATGGTTTGTCCTGTGCAGATCTGACATCCCAGAGGCGTTCACCCAGCAGGCTCATTCATTCATTCAGCCAGCGTGCCCAGGCATGGTGCGCTGGGGACCCCAAAGTGAAGATACTTTTTCACTCTAGGCGGCTAGGGGGAACCCCAAAATAAAGAAGGTTTCCACTCCACGCAGCTTACAGCTCACGGAGGTAAATAGAAGTCAGCTAACAAAGAAAATGGCGCGGTGTAAAAATTGCGACTCGCAAATGATAACCTGTTTCTTAGCTTTCGGTAGTCCTCAAATAATCATAACATAATTTAAAATCTTTGTGTGGGTGTATGTACAGTGGTACCTCGAGATACGAGTGCCCTAACATACGAGATTTTTGAGATACGAGCCGTTGAGTGAGCGATTTTTCCTTTGAAATACGAGCAATACTTGAGATAGGAGTCATCGCACCGGATCGGCCGGCTGCACATGACCCACCAGTTTACTGCGACTCAGTTTCCCACGTCTCAAGGTTACAGGACGAATTAAACTCGTATCTCGAGGTACCACTGTATGTATATACATATACATACCGTATTTTCCGGCCTATAAGACGACTTTTTAACCCAGGAAAATCTTCTCAAAAGTCGGGAGTTGTCTTATACACCAGGTGTCGTCTTATAGGGCGAGTGTATCCCAAACTCTGTATTTTAACTGGAAAAGTTAGGGGTCGTCTTATACACCGGAAAATACGGTATATGTATATGCCTCTTCTCCCTGCCCGTGAACAACACCATGGAAGGACCAGTTCTGGGAAACCAGAACCATCAACACAACGGCCCATCCATCCATGCCTCTGCTCCGCCCTGACGTGTGACTGGTTAGAAAGTAACTGTGGAATGCTTCTCAAGCCCGCCCCCCCCCCCCCCCCCCCCCCCCCCCCCCCCCCCCCCCCCCCCCGACACCCTTACCCCCGCTGGGTTTCAGGAAAGCGCCCTCTGCCCCCTGGGGCCACAGCAGAGCAGGGCCGTGTGTGGCAGTGCACCCGGCAGGGGGGACTGAGGATGTTCCTGGAGGTCAGGAAGTGGGCGGAAGCGTGGCCTGAAAGGTCTGGTCTCTGGACGAGCTTAAAAAGGCTGGTATTCACTTTTACTGACCCACTCTGGGCCTGCTGGAATGCTTCTGACATTCCTCAGCGGATGCGAGACACCGTGCAGCGATTTCCTGCCAACGTGAGAGAGGAAAGGGGCGTGGGGACCCGGGGACAGCAGCTCCCGGGGGTGGGGAAGTCCCCGCCTAGTGAATCACTCTGACTCCTACTCACTCAGCAGGTGTCCTGGGAGCGGCTTTGAAATACATGTTCATGTATCTGCATCAGAAAGCTGCTCAGTTTTCATGCCATGTTCATTATTCATTCATTCATTTATTCATTCATTCATTCGTTCGTTCGTTCATTCACCTACAACATGCACGAGGTAAACAAGATCCACTCCTTCCCTCTCGGGCCTTAGGATGGACTCCAGTAACTGAAACCACGCAAGGGCTCTGGGCTTTGTCGCCAAGAGAGAGATCCCTCCTCTGTGTGCTCAGGGAGGCACACCATTCTGCTGGCCAGTAGCCCGGAAAGCGGAGAATCACAAAGCAAGCAAGTCCCTCCTCAAACCATAACCGTCGCGCTGATTTGGGCAGGTCCCGTGGGTGCAATGCTGAGGCGTTCAGGTTTTTCTCCAGATTTAGCTTTTTATTTTTCATATCTTTTTACTTTTTTAATATATTTTGTTGATTTTTTTACAGAGAGGAAGGGAGTGGGATAGAGAGTTAGAAACATTGATGAGAGAGAGAGACATCGATCAGCCGCCTCCTGCATGCCCCCTACTGGGGATGTGCTCACAACCAAGGTACATGCCCTTGATTGGAATGGAACCTGGGACCTTTCAGTCCACAGGCCGACGCTCTATCCACTGAGCCAAACTGGTTTCGGCTCCAGATTTAGCTTTTTCAATATTTCTTTTTACCCTCCATCTTTACTTATAGGCCAGATTTTTCTTCCATTTAGTTGTCATTTTGTAGTTAGTGACTCCTTTCGTCGCTGTTGATTAACGCAATAAGATAACAGTAATAATAAATACCATTCACTGGGAAGACACTTCACTGGACCATTGGCGCTGCTGTTTGTGTAGAAGCACCGAGTGGTGGATCCCTCAGCTAATGCAACTCTGAGACCTGCTCTTAGTGCTTTGGGGGCGTTTCCCACCTTCCTGCAGGTAGTCTTCCTCCCTTAAAGAGCCGCCTTCGCTCCCAGTAAGCCTCAGCATTCTTGCTTCTCTTCAGTGGCACACTTATATCTTCTTTCCAGCCCATTGCTGAAAGCTGCAGAATAGTACAGGATTATATATATATATATATATATATATATATATATATATATATGAATTTTATTGATTTTTTTTTTTTATCAGAGAGGAAAGGAGAGGGATAGAAAGTCAGAAACATCGATGAGAGAGAGACATCCATCAGCCACCTCCTGCACGCCCCACAGTGGAGATGTGCCCGCAAGCAAGGTACATGCCCCCACCCGGAATCAAACCTGAAACCTTTCAGTCCGCAGGCCGACGCTCTATCCACTGAGCCAAACCGGTCTTGGCAGTACAGGATTCTTGACCAGCTCATCTCCACTTGGCACATCTCCTTCTAAGAAATGTGCTAAGTGCAGATCTTTGTGGGGAGAAAGAAGCACATTATTTTTATGACTTTCCACCTCTGCATTCTACAGATTAGCCCATTGTTTCCAAAAACCTTTCAAAGCTTATGGTTTATCGTGTTTAATAAACCTAATAGTTTACAAAAACTCCAAAGCCATCTCATGCCAAAAATAATAATAATAATAAATCCAGTAGGTGGTCTTTGTCTTGTGGTCTCATTGTTTTGATACTATCTTCAAATTTCTGTAATTTATAAGGACTGTTTAATTACTTGGCATAAATTGCATGACATAAAAATAATTACGAAAGCCAAGTATATGAGATGATGTTGTTGAGAAGTAAATTACATTCCATATGGGAAAAACCAGAAAGGCAGACACCAACATCTTAACCTCTGGCCAGGATACTGTGAATAGCTTTTCTTTTGCTCTGTACTTTTCTGTTGACTTTAAACGACTGCATTGTTGTCACGTTATAACAGGAAGGGACAGTAAGTAGGATAAGGATGATCTATAAAGAACCTGGAAAAAATGTTTAACTAGGTCACTGGGTTCCGAGAGACTCAGCTGTGTATAGTGGGTCGCAGGGCGTTTTAGCGCCTGAAAAGTTGGGAAACCAAAGAAAGGACAAAAGAGCTAGAATGTTCTCTGTGAGAAATGCACTCTTTTGGTGGTGGTGTTAATCCTCCCCTGAGGATATTTTCCCATTGGTTTTTAGAGAGAGTGGAAGAGAGAGGCAACGACGATGTGAGAGAAACATCGATGTGAGAGAAACACATTGATCGGTTGCCTCCTGCATGAACCCTGACCAGGCCCCGGGCAGGGGAGGAGCCTGCAACCAAGGCACGTGCCCTTGACCATTTGGTCCACAGGCCGATTCTCTATCCACTGAGCAAATTGGCTAGGGCTACGAACCCTTTTTATTTTTTTTATTTTAAGAATGTACCGTGTTTTCCGGCATATAAGACGACTTTTTAACCCAGGAAAATCTTCTCAAAAGTCGGGGGTCCTCTTATAGGGCAAGTATATCCCAAACTCTATATTAACTGGAAAAGTTGGGGGTCGTCTTATACGCCAGAAAATACGGTACTCCAGAGTGTGTGTGGTTCTTTAGTTCTGTCTAAGGTTTGCTGGCCCCAAAGTCAGCTAAGGAAATGCTAGAGTGTTTCCCGTGCTGACTTGTCCTGGGGCCCTTTTGCCTGCTGTCTTGGGGTGCAGAGGATGCATTGTCAGAGCAGCCGGCATGGAGGGGTGCCTGACCACGCGTGCATCCCTAGCAGACATCCTTTCTACATCAGTTCTGGCATCTTGGCCTGCTTTCCTCGGACGTCACCTTGAGACAGTGAGCGCGGCTCCTGGAGAGCCGAGAGGTCTTCTTTGGGACATGAGGTCGTCTGCAATCGGAAGTCTTCTTCATTGACTAACACGGGGCATGGAATCAGGGCAGGAGGGCCCTTTAGGACAAGGACCTGGGCCAGCATCTCGGAGTCACGTAGTCTGGCCGGTCACCCAGAAGGGATGACATGTCTTAGAGCAATGGTTAGCAAACTCATTAGTCCACAGAGCCAAATATCAACAGTACACCAATTGAAATTTCTTTTGAGAGCTGAAAACCGACTTCTGCGCATGGGCTGAAAAGTTTCAATCGCACTGTACATGTGCACCTGCACGTGTTCTTTTGTGGAAGAGCCACACTCCCCAGGGGCCAAAGAGCTGCATGTGGCTCTCGAGCCACAGTTTGCCGGCCACTGTCTTAGGGCATCATGTGGTGGTCAGTGCCAGACAGAGCAGTTCTGGGGTCAGGGTGGCTCCTTGAAACTGGAGTAAAACAGACAGTTCGTGCTTTTGTGTTGGCTGGGGAACTGGGATGCTGGGGTCAGAGCTCCAGGTCTGCCCACAGTCCTCCAAGGGCCATTTGCCCGCCCCCTCCCTGTACCCTGCATCCCGGTCCCTGTGCGCTTTCTGGGGCCGAGGATGCGTCCTGGGCCCTGCCTGTGCAGACAAGTGACAGGTGCAGGCTGGCCCCATCTGGGAGTGGGATTCTGGGCAGGAAAAGGGGGTGGGAAGTCCAGTGGCAAGAGAGGCGGTTTAGTTCACCAACGGACACCGGTGTGGCCTCGGTTCCCACTCTGGGTGACCTGACCCGGTCACACTCACATCCCCACCCGGCTGCCCCACTGACGCACCGCGTGGCCTGGCCGGGGAGAGCAGGAAGCTGCTGGAGCGGATCTGGGAAACCGGTGATGTCATCGCCAGCTAACGCTGGGTGGGGAGTTACGGGGGGCAGCCCGGGGGGAGGGGAGGGTGTGAAAGAGGGAGCGGCCGGCCCTCCCGGCAGTCCCTGCCATTTTGTTCTCGGTCACGTTTCAGTGAAGCTCTCCGCCGGGAAAGTATGTGCTGAACGCCGCCGCTCTGCAGGCTCCGTGGGGTTCCTTCTGCGTGTGGCCTGCTCGGGGTGGCGGCTGCTGCCCCGCTCCACTGGGTCAGGCACGAAGGTGAAGGACCTCGGACCTTGAAGGTCAAATCCAGTGCAGACTCCTGCGATGCATGGCCGGTTACAAGGGGGGAAGATTAAACATTTACTCTCCGAGCAGTGAACGAGGGACCAGCACTGTGTGTGGTCACAGGGGCTCCGCGCGCCTAGAACAGGGGTCGGCAAACTGCGGCTCGCGAGCCACATGCGGCACTTTGGCCCCTGGAGTCTGGCTCTTCCACAAAACACCACGGCCTGGCGCGTCTATGTTAAAGAAGTGGCATTAGAAGTTTAAGTTTAAACAATGTGGCTCTCCAAAGAAATATCAGTCAGTCGTGGTCCTGTGGATATTTGGTTCTGTGGACTCAGGAGTTTGCCGACCACTGGCCTAGACTGTCGCTCCGACCCCTGGCATGGGACAGATTTCTGCAGCCACCCCGTGCCTCCTTGCTCCCGCCCTCACTCCCCACCTTCCTGCCTTCCCACCCCTCTCCCCACCAAACAAGGGTCCTCTCCGCTTATTTTTAAAAGTCTCTGCAGCCGAAACCGGTTTGGTTCAGTGAATAGAGTGTTGGCCTACAGACTGAAAGGTCCCAGGTTCGATTCCAGTTGGGGGCATGTACCTTGGTTGTGGGCACATCTCCAGTGGGGGGCGTGCAGGAGGCGGCTGATCGATGTCTCTCTCTCATCCATGTTTCTAACTCTCTATCCCTCTCCCTTCCTCTTTGTAAAAAAATCAATGAAATATATTTTTAATAATAATAATAATAAAAGTCTCTGCAAACGGCCTTCCTCTCTCTCGGGTGCCTCTGACCCTGCCCGCCAGCCGCCCCCCCACCCCCCACCTCTCCCCGGCTCGCTCTCTGGGTACCCCGTGTCCTCTCGCTCCATTCCTGGGGAGCTCGCTGGCTTCCCCTTCCGCTTCCATCGTGAGTCCCTCTGCCTCCCTCTCTTATCTGCCACCGGAATTTCCTGCTTCCTCCCAAACAGGCCACTTCCCGGCCCAGGCCTCCCTCGCTTCCTCTCAGCCTGGCGGCCGCACTGGGTGGCCCAGTGGCTCTGTGCGCAGGAGTTCTTTCCCAGGGCCCGGGGGCAGCCACACGGGTGTCTGTTCGGTCGGACAGAAGTCGCTGCCGGCTTCTCTGGTGACGTACTGCGGGGAAAGGCAGGTGACCAGCCGCATTCTCGATTCCCAGAAACCGTCTATCAGATGGGCCGACAGGAAGCTTGTGACTCGTGACGGTGATGTTCGCCTGGGTTATCGAGGTCCGTCCTTTGACTCAGAGGATCGTCTCTCCCCTCCTGGAGGCTAATTTATTTTTAGCATAAATGTAAGATTACCTTAGATGGAATCAGCTTCAGCGGGGACGTGTGCTGAGTGATCCTGTTATCAGATAGTTCTGTTACTGAGTTAAGCTTTTAACCCCTGCTGTTAATCCCCTGTGCGGGCTCGCTTTCTTTCCTTCCTTCCTTTCTTTCTCCCTTTCTTACACACATATACACATATATGTATACATACATATATATGTATATATGTGTATATACATATTTTTTATTAATTTTTTACAGAGAGGAAGAGAGAGGGATAGAAAGTCAGAAACATCGATGAGAGAGAGACATTGATCAGCTGCCTCCTGCACACCCCCTTCTGGGGATGTGCTTGCAACCAAGATACATGCCCTTGACTGGAATCAAACCTGGGACCTTTCAGTCCACAGGCTGATGCTCTATCCACTGAGCCAAACTGGTTTTAGCTCTTTCTTCCTTCCTTTCTTCCTTTCTTTCTTTCTTTCTTTCTTACTTTCTTCCTTCCTTTCTTTCTAGGAGCCTAGAAAAGAGTGTGTGTAAAATCTAAGTGTCCAGCCCCACAATCAGGATTTGGTCTTTCGTTTTTCTCTGGAGGTCGGTGAAACATCGGCCCGTTCCTCTTCCTTGTCCTGGTTGTGGTTCGGATTGAGAATAAACTTGACCATCCAGGTACCCCAGTGTAGAACTTGGACGCCCATAAAATTATCAGACACCCATGGAGTTTCTCTGTCTTCTGTGCCTTTGCGTTGAACGGATTATACTTCAATGTCCCAGTTTCCCTAAGAGGCATATAGTGAGGAGCAGCTAAGCAATCTACACAAGGAAAGTAAAATTCATATATGTAGCCCCAAAATACCAGTTTTCTGAACTAAACGGCCCAGAGGCCTTTCAGGGTCAGTGTGAAGGTGTGGTAGGGATGGATGCATAAAAAAGGAAGCTAAACTTAATCAGGAAAAGGTCACACTTTAAAACTGGGGCTGTGCTTTGGGAAGGCGGTATAATTGATGGCACCTAGAACGCATAGCTGATGTTTGCAGGCTGGACTGTTTACTGTATGTGTGTTCATTAAATTACGCACCTGTGGCGGCAGAGTAACTGTTAAATAACCTGTGACATCTCTGGGAAATACCTGTGATGTCCTGCTTTTGAAGCATTGGTGTCCATTAGTTTCTCCTGAGTGTCCTTGAAGATTCAAAACATTTTATGCCCGTGACGATAGCCAGGTGTAGCTAAATCAGGGAACGGGTGTAAAGTTGTTACCGGTACTCTGAGGGGTGTAATTTGTGTTGGATTAAATCAATGGTTCTCAACCTTTCTAATGCCAAGACCCTTTAATTCAGTTCCTCATGTTGTGATGACCCCCAACCATAAAATTACTTTCATTGCTACTTCATCACTGTAATTTTGCTACTGTTATGAATCATAATATAAATATCTGTGTTTTTCGATGGTCTTAGGCTCTACAGCAGTGGTTCTCAAGACCATCGGAAAACACAGATATTTATATTACAGTTCGTTAACAGTAGCAAAATGACAGTGATGAAGTAGCAACAAAAATAATTTTATGGTTGGGGGTCACCACCACATGAGGCATTAAAAAGGGTGAGAACCACCGGATTGCATGATCCAATAGAGATGTGTATTTGTCAAGTCCCCAGGTGCCCATTCGGGATGTGCTCCAGGCCGTCTGTGATAAAGGCGCCCTGTATGCTAAGGAGGAGAGCTAGGGCTCGGGACAAGTAGCCGCATCTGCCATGGACATCCGTCTCCTGTCTGAGGTTCACCCCACCCCAAGAATCAACTCAGGAGAGAGTGTAGGGCCCATGAAATTACCCGCCATGCTTCGTGCACTTCCAGAAGTCATCGTCCAGGTCCCACATTTACCTGTGTTCCTTCTCTCAGGACAGATGTAAGCTCCAACCTCCCCCCTCCACTCCCCAACTCCCCCGGACTGGCCTTGGGGAGATGGTGCCCTGTCCTTTGGTGCCCTATTCCTTCACCAGTTGCCTTGCTGGTAGCGCCCATGAATCCAGGCCTCCTCCTGTCAGGTAGGGGCCATGCCTTCTGTCAGTCTGTTCCATGTATCTATGTGTCTGCCTGGTTTCCGAATACATAGGCTACTGGCTGCCGGTCAGAGGCTTTTAAAGCTGTTTCAAACTGCATTACACCAATAAAGGGAGCGGTCTCTTCCCTGTCCCAGGCACCACGTGGTTCTTGTCTGGCTCGCACACATAGCTTCGATCCATTAAAACCCTTTGTTTTCCACTTATTTGCTGCTCTATCACAATTATAAGTCCATTAGGATCAGGAACCTCGGTGTCCATTATCTCTGCTCTGCCCTTTCTTTCTTTTAATCTTCACCCAAGTATGTTTTTACTGATTTTTGAGAGAGAGAGAGAGAGAGACAGAAGAGAAAGACAGACATCAGTTGCTTGCCTCCTCTATGCGTCCTGACCGGAAATGGCACCAGCAACCTTTTTGGTTTAGGGATGGCACTCCAGCCGGCTGAGCCACCAGCCAGGGCCGCTCTGCCTTCTTTGATGGCACACCTGAGGCTACTGCCAAGCGGCAAAGAATTATTTTGTCATCAAAGCCATAAAATCACAATGATACAGTGGTACCTCGAGATACGAGTTTAATTCGTTCCATAACCTTGAGGCGTGGGAAACGAGACGCTCGAGTTGCGGTAAACTGGTGGGTCGTGTGCAGCCGGCCGATCCGCGCGATTACTCATATTTCAACTGTTGCTCGTATTTCAAAGCAAAACTCGCTCGCTCGACGGCTCGTATATCAGAAATCTCGTATGTTAGGGCACTCGTATCTCGAGGTACCACTGTATGTGAAAAGCTCTCCTCTGAAACTGTGAACCCCAACTCCTGCTCACAGTAAGAGACCCTTTTAGCTCTGGCCCAGAAGTCCTTAGAACAAGGGCTCATCTGCAAAGACAGTTCTCCTTGTCGAGGGTGGTCAGCTCCCCGGTCCACAATGTTGGGGTTCCCTCCCAGACTTGCCCAGAATGCAGTTCATAATCCTTTGCGCCGTGCAGGAATATACTTTGCAACGTGGGTAAAAAAAAAAAAAAAAAAAAAAATCACTACCGAGGTGGCTGGGAGGTCTTCATTGTTTTTCGAAACTGTAACTGACTTTTTTCCTGAGAGCCGTTTTGACGGCCGGAGGTTGTTTTAATTTTGATAAAGTCGTCAGAAGGACTGGAATGTGCTCCTTTTCGGAGACGGGGAGCTTCGGCGTGGGGGGCGGGAGAGACGCCCCCCCTAACAATAGGAGTGCTTCTCGTTTTCCTTCAAGGCAAACATTGGAACCGTACCTCTGCCTGGGGAGGAGGGAGCGTTTCGGACAGAAAAAAGTAAATGACGGTTTGGGGAAGAAGAACACAACGTTGACGGATTAGGGCTTGAGACGGATCCTGCTTTGATTTGGACAGTAAGCAGTTAATGGTTCGTGGGGAGCATGATGGGCGTCTGCGTAGCACGGAAGAACATGTGCCCGTAAATCCTCCGCTGGCACGGCCCCGCGATCACAGGCTCGCACGGGACAGTGATGGAGAGTCCCGTTCGGTCCAAGCGCGCAGGTCGCCCTGCGTCTTACCTGACACCTCGCCCCCTGCTGACCCTGCTCGCTCGGTCTTACTGTCTGAGACACAGAAGCTCTGCCTGCGGTGGGTCGGACCGTGGTCAGGGACCTCCTCTTGTCCTTTTCTTTCCTTTTTTCTGCATCTTCTCCGTGAAGCACAGGAGGTGACATTTTTCTCGCCCCCAGAATAACCCTTTCCTTTCTGCTGTAACATAATGTGTAATCCAAAAAGAAAAGATTCATTTGGAAAGAGGGGGAAAGGCAATATCTGGATCAGTGGTTCTCAACCTTTCTAATGCCACGACCCTTTAATACAGCTCCTCATGTTGTGGTGACCCCAACCATACGTCTCTTTCTCCGGGTGGCGATCAGGCCTGGGAGGGCGGGGCCTCATCTCGTTTGTCTCCGAGTGCCAAACGCCAGGCCCCACACGTGGCCCATAAATCCACGGCTCAGCTTGTAATCACCGGAGGATGCTTCCGCCACACACCAACCTTCCCACTGGGTCTTGCCTTTTACTCATTATGTATTTTCGATGATTCTGATTTCTCTCTATCTGATTCTTCAATTTTTAAAAAAATATATTTTATTGATCTTTTACACAAAGGAAGGGAGAGGGATAGTTAGAAACATCGATGAGAGAGAAACATCGATCAGCCGCCTCCTGCACACCCCCTATTGGGGACGTGCCCGCAACCAGGATACATGCCCTTGACCAGAATCGAACCTGGGACCTTTCGGTCCGCAGGCTGACGCTCTATCCACTGAGCCAAACCGGTTTCGGCTGACTCTTCAATTTTTTATAGGCAAGCCACCTCAAGTTCTTTGCTGAAAACTTCCACCTAGAATAGGGGCAAGATGAAATAATAATAATAATACCACCCCAGAACCCTACAAGACCTGAGGGATCTAGACTTTACAAGGAGAAAAACAGCAACATACACGCACAGCGAGATGGTGTTCCTGCCTTATCTCCCTCGGCTAAAGCACTCCGGAATGTCTTCCCTTTGGGGAGAGCGGCCCCCGGAATCCTTACGTCCATTGGCATTCGGGGACACCCTGTGCCTTACTTACCGAGCGTGTGGTTTTCCTTGCTTTCCTTGTTCATTTCCGCACCCAGTGGGGCCGAAGCTGGTTTCCACGGTGACGTTTCCAGGAGCTATAAATAGCTTCCCGGAGAGAGAGCAGAAGGACATGTGTCTAGTGCAGCTTGACCCTCGGGGTGGGGGGTCAGGGCCTCGCCGGGCTGGAGGAGAGCAGGAAGTGTGGGAGCACTGATTGCCAGGGTCTGGCACGTCCGTTTGGGCCTTTGTCCTGGGGCGGGGGGCACATGTCTGACCTGACAGAAAGCTTGCCGCATGCTGGGCAGAGATGCGTGTTTTGCTGGCTTGCCTTGAAGGGTGGCCTCCAGGCTGACAGCCAGCCGGAATCACGCATTCCGTGACACATTGGCGAGTTTTTCAGGGACAGGCGGGAATCAGCCCGCAGAGGTGCATTTAACCCCGTGTCGCGGAAGTTAGGATAGAGAGGGGTCCTGAAAGTGACGGTTTAGGGGGGTCTGAGTAATTTGCCCCTATAAGAAGGGGAGCTGTGACCCGGGCGTGGCCTGGCCAAGGAGTTACATGGAGCGGCAGCTGGAGGTGGGACCGCAGGTGGTGTGTACTGTTCTGACTTACTGATGGCCCTCCCCAGTAGTTGGCATCTCACAAAGCTTCTAAAGCAGCGCTTTTCAACCTGTAGGTCGCGACCCCTTTGGGGGTCGAACGACCCTTTCACAGGGGTCGCCTCAGACCATCGGAAAATGCAGATATTTACATCACGATGCATAACAGTAGCAAAATTTCATGGTTGGGGGTCACCACCTCGTGAGGAACTGTATGCAAGGAAGGTTGAGAACCACTATTCTAAAGGAACTTTTTCTTTTTTTTCTTAAATCAAATGTGAGCCAGCGTCTCAGGGCAGGGTGGGTGGTGCAGTTCTGAGACACTGAACAGGGAACCCAGACATCTGGCCTGCAGGTCCCGCCTCCGCCACAGGCAGGTCCCTCCCCACCTGGCTGGGATGCTGTCCTCTCAGCTCCAAGCATCTGCAGGTCTGCTAGACCAGCGGTTCTCAACCTGTGGGTCACGACCCCGGTGGGGGTCAAACGACCCTTTCACAGGGGTCGCCTAAGACGATCGGGAAATGCAGATATTTACATCACGATGCATAACAGTAGCAACATTTCATGGTTGGGGGTCACCACCACATGAGGAACTGTATGCAAGGGTCACGGCCTTAGGAAGGTTGAGAACCGCTGTGCTAGCCCTTGGTTGGTATTTGCATAAAATCAGAACATACACGTGAGGATGCCGCTCTTTTTTATGAGGAATCACAGCTCCCCGAGGTCAAAATGCTTCCGGGCTCTCGGTTTCCTCCCAAAGCAAGCTTCTCCCACCGCTTCGTTGGAGAATCTTTATTCCTGAAGACGCTCCGCGGTGGTGAGTCGTCCTGCCGGTCAGACTCTGTGGGGAGCGGCTTTCCCAGGGCAGTATCTTACCCGGACCTGCCACTGCGCTGAGAGCCCTCCTCCCGGAGGTTGGCTGTGCTCCCTGCGCCTGGCCTTGTCCAGATCGGCCGGGAGAGACAGCACCGGAGGGCTCCTGCCCAGCGTCTTACATAATACACCGAGGACTCATCCGTCCTATTTACAAGGAAGTCTGCGCGCCCAGCGCACTTGGCTCTGCTCGCTTCCAAGCTCCAGTCCTTCGCGTCATGGAGGGAGGGAACGGGAGACGCTTGGAGAGGGACGTGGGGATGGAAGCGAAGGGCAAAGCGGGCCAAGGTCACCCAGCGGCCATCTATCTCTAAGATAAACAGCCTCGCCTCTGTGAGAATATCTTCTGAAAACAGCCCCGTGTTTCCGTGGTTCAGAGTCAGAAGCGTCACTTTGGGGGGCGGTGGGTGGTGGGCGGCAGGAGGGGTGGGACCACGTGGGCTTCGGGGAAAGTGGGGGGCTGGAGAATAAGGCTTCTCTGCCGTCACCCCGAGGCCAGGGGAGCGTGCTCCCGGGAAGCGGCCAAGCCTGTCCCCTCAGAGAGACTTCTGAGAGCCGGGCACACAGGGATGAGTCACTAGGTCGTTCCAGCTCAACGAGCGCATCCCCGGGGACCACCCAGAGGCCTGGCTTTTGATCCACTCGTTCAATATTTATCGAGGAGCGCCGAGCACTCGGCCGCGAGGAACAGCAAACAAACAAACCAGCGGCGGAGACGCGGGCCTCCCCCTCGGCTTGTTCGGGCTCCGGTTACGTGGGGTCAGGCCTCTGCGGCCGCAGATGCGGAACATGTGGGCACCGAGCAGTCGTCCTGGAACCAGGCCCTCGTGGATGCTGGGGACGGCGGTAAATAGAACCCTGGAGGAGCGCTCTCCCTCTGAGAGCCAGGGATGGTGGGTGCCCAGTCCCCAGGGGGAGCAGGCCGCACGGAGGACGCACTGTTGGGGGTGGGGGGGGGCCAGCTGGGCACGGGGTTGCTGCAGGCCGGGTGTGATGGGTGAGGACCGGTTAGCCAGGTGAGGCGGGACAGGGCAGCAGGAGGGCAGGAGAGCATGGCTCGGGTCCGGGGACGGATGACCGCGTGCTGCGAGGTGACGGCAGAGAAGCCTTATTCTCCAGCCCCCCACTTTCCCCGAAGCAGGGCGAGGCCTAAGACCACCCCCAGGTTCAGGAGCTCCCACACTCAGCACAGTCGCACTCAGGGCTGGGACAGCACAAGGACACAGCGCAAAATGAGCGGAGGGAAGTCCAGGGAAGCCAGACACGAGCTTGCAAGAGTCCTCTCCCAAGGGTCTCCTGGACGGCATTCGTAATTCCTCAGCCACCAGTTTGTGACATCACGTGTGACATGTTCTCTCCCAGGGGAGCTCTTTAGAGAATGTCTAGTGGGCTGGTCGGTGGGCACCCTCTGCCTGGCACCTACCAAACCCCCGAGTCCCGAGGAAAGCGGGTGTTCGGTGTAAAGCATGTTGCTGGCCACTTGTCTGAGGAGGGCGGGAACCCTCCCCAAATCCACGTTCCAGGCACCAGCCTGGCAAGCAGGCCCCGGGATGGCGTCCTCAGCCCTGCTCTGTGAACTTGTCTGGGCAGAGTCATAGATTCCGCTTTGATCGTGTTGTATGAAGTATGTGTTTCAAGTTCAAGGGAAGGTGTCCACTAGACAGTGGGGCTCATTAAAGAGACTGTGCTATAAATGGAAGGTGCTAGAGTCCTTAGCACCTCAAGTGGTTAGTAACACATACAGAGAGAGAGAGAGAGAGAGAGACCCAGTATTTCTCCAAAGCATCATGCTAGCGACCATCTCATTCACCATTCCCAACATATAAACGAAAAAGCAGAGGCCCGCCTAGGCCGGTGTGGCTCAGTGGATAGAGCGTCGGCCTGCGGACTGAAGGGTCCCAGGTTCGATTCCGGTCGGGGGCATGTACCTTGCTTGCAGGCACATCTCCACTATGGGGCGTGCAGGAGCCAGCTGGTCGATGTCTCTCTCTCATCGATGTTTCTAACTCTCTATCCCTCTCCCTTCCTCTCTGTAAAAAATCAATAAAATATATTTTAAAAAAGAAGAAAAAGCAGAGGTCCCCATGGCGTGGTGTGGCTGCACATCTTCCTGTTTCAAATCTTTTCCCGTCATCTGTACCGCCTCAAACTCCAGAGTCATCCATTGCCCATAAATGAAATGATGTTTAGCTTATAAAGCAGGCCTTCTGTAAGTTTGCTTCATGCAACTTATTTCACAAGGAACCTGATCCTTGCACCCTGAAAGGTGGAGTTGAACCCTGAAAGGTGGAGCTGACTACAGCGAGGCTCCACCTGGAGGGATTTCTCAGCAGCCCGTGGATCTCCATTCACGTTCAGTCCGCCTTGATTATTAGCGAGATCAATGGGGCAGATCTTTGCCCTCCAGTTCCTTATAGTCTGGGGCCAGGAGAGAGATACAGACAAGTTATATATTGGAGTGTGTGTGTTGGGATCAAGATTGGGCAGCGAGCTTGGAGGTTGGAAGTGAAAATAAGTCAAACTCAAAACAAGTTAATTACTTGCCTGAAGCTCTGATCGAGGATAAAGTGGAACTTGATGACTGTAAAATGAGGTTATGGATCTCACCCTTAACGTGCCCTTAAACTTGGATAGGAGGCTACTAGAAAGCAGTCCGCCGTCGTTCTGTCAGATCATCCATTTAGCTCAACGCATAGAATTTGGCTTTGACCTCGGGAGTTAACTTCGATACCTAAAAAGGCAACCTTTTCTGGTGCCCGCGCCAGCCTCTCTCTGCAGGCATTTACATGTGTTTGCTACCTCTCGTGCGGCTCTTAGGCCGTTTTCCATTCTAAGCTGTCCCGGGGCGTCACGAAATATGTGCAAAGTCCCACTCTGTGGCGGAACGTAGAGTTTAAAGTAAGTTGCAGTCGTTTGCACAGTCTCGGGATGCATATTTTCAAAGAGTCAAAATACTCCCCCCTTGAAGCTTGACTCCTTTCTCGGCTTCATTTACTGCCTCATCTGTCATCCAAACAGTCTTTGTTCTTTCATTTTTCCAACATGATGAATCGGTGTTGCGCCGCACAGCATAGGAGAGGGGCTGAATAGTTTGTAAGATGAGTAATCCAGTTAAACGCCCATCTTTCTCTCTTTTTTCCTTTCATACTTTACCAACAAACATGTCCTAGGCAGATGGAGGGGGCAGTTTGCTGGTTTCCCTTGTTCAGATGTTGTGCGGTTAGCATAGCACGTTTCCTTTCCAACCGGCCAGCCAAAAATAATATTGACACGTCCGTGAGCCTTCCATCTGATACTGCTGCAAACGTATGCAAATAGGCTCAGACAGTGAGGTGAAGAGAATAATTAAACACCCAAACATGGAGACGAGGACGGGGAAGCATCTGTCCTCTTACATTACCTGGCTCCCTGTGGGAAGCTCATAATGAGGTGTTGGAAAGACACCTTGAAAACCGGAGATCGGAAACGTGTTCCGGTTTTTTAAGAGGGCGGCGATTTGAAGAGAGCACAGGGTGGCATTCCGGTTGCTGCAGGAAGTTAAGGGAGCGTTTCTGGGAGTGTTCGTTTTCGGCACATGCTGCTCAGAATGCGGAAAGAGAGCCAGTGTGTCTTTGTCATGAATCTTTCCGCTGGGACCAGGCCACTCCTGGGTGAACTCACAGATGGAGAGTTTCTCAAAATACATCATTAAATTGTTTGTCTTTAAAACCCGCTGTTTGAAAATCTCAAAAAATCAGAGAATGAAAATATAAGGTGGATATTTGGCAAAAAAATCGCTTGAGGGGTTATCTCTTAAAAGACCCTGATTTCACTTACAGAATTTACTCCCAAAGAAATTCACTGTGTATATCATAAATCTAATCTTTAAAAAAAAAGTCTCTTTAGGCCAGCTCTTAAATTCCTGATAAATTTTTCTGAAGTGTTAAAATGTTTTTAACTTTTTGGTATGTGTTTTTTCCAATTTAGTAAAAATTGTTCTAATACTCACCATTGTTAAAGAAAAAAAAACCCACAAACAACTTAAAATATTAAACCAAGTCATAGCTTATACGTTTTTAAGGTAGCAAATGTTTGCTAGTTTTGAAAAATGTGTTAACATTCCTTTTTTAATGGAAGTATCATTGGCTTGTAAAATTTTTATATGTACAAGGTGTGAAGCATTATAATTCAATAGATGTGTATATTCTAAGTAAAGATGTGGCTTTATATGCTCAAATACACACACACACACACACACACTGGAATATTACTTGGCCTTAAAGAGGGTTCAATCCTGCCATTTGCAGCATGAGGGACGTTGAGAATATCATGCTAAGTGAACTAAGTTGGATGAAAAAAGGCAACTGCCCAATGGTTTCACTGATGCATAGAATCTAAAACAAAAAATGGAAAGAAAGAGAACCTTGTAGAGGCCAACACAGATGGTCCTGACCTCCTGCCCATCTCTTTACAGTGTGTGCCTCGGGTGTGGTTTAATGTAGACTCTCCGAGTGCCGTTCAAGTCTAACGTGTTAGCCAAGGGAAGAGCTTTGCAGACGAATGAATGACCGTGGACAGGCTGAGGCCCTAAGGGGGTGGGGGGCGGGGGGCTGAGCATTCACTGTGTTTGCCAGAACGCTCTTCTGGTTGCCATTCAGAGAAACTCAAACTCAGACTTACACGGAAAGAGGAGATGAATTGACCCAGGTAACAAAGAAGTTTTTGCTGTCTGGCTTTAGCCCTGGCTGAGCTCAGGATTCTGGCTTTTGCTCCCCAATTCTCAGCCCTGCTCCCTCAGAGTGATTGCTCCCCGTATCACCAGCTTCAAACCTCAAACTCATATCCCAGAAGAAGAGAAATCCCCTCTCTCCCCACATCGGCACGTCAGTATTCGGGAATCCCCCGCCGGCCCAGTTTGCCCCTGTCCCGGTCCTGACGCATCACCCGGGCCAGCCAGCGGGGGACTGTCAGGCCCGCCTTTAATGTGTAGACTTATAATTGCTGTCACATGAGGAAAATTTTGGTTAGGGTCGCGGCATTAGGAAGGTTGAGAACCACTGCTGTAAACAGTGGATGGTGACTCTGGGTTTTGCATTTGTGACTTCCAGGGAGATCCGAGAGGACTTGAAAGTGGCATCTGAGTAACACGTTTACTCTCAGGCCACAGGAAAGAGAGGACTGACGCTGAACAGGGAGCACAATTCTGGTTTGCTCCGGTGGCAGCCAAGCAGACTTCTGGGCAAACAGATCAAAATAGCAGCTGGCAGGCGGGTGTGGTACCCAGCAGCCCTGTGGTGATTCAACAGGAGGAGGCCCAGGAAGGTTCGAGCCTGCCCTCCAGACCGGGGCAGCAGGGACGCGCCCGCCGACCACATTGAGGCAGAAAGGCCACGTGGAGCTGAAACCGGTTTGGCTCAGTGGATGGGGCATCGGCCTGCGGACTGAAGGGTCCCAGGTTCGATTCCGGTCAAGGGCATGTGCCTTGGTTGCAGGCACATCCCCAGTAAGGGGGTGTGCAGGAGGCGCTGAACGATGTCTCTCGCTCATCGATGTTTCTAACTCTCTATCCCTCTCCCTTATTTTCTGTAAAAAAATCAATAAAATATATTTTTATAAAAGAAGAAGAAAAAAAGGAAGGCCATGTGGAAATGCCTCGGGGCGCTGATGCCTTCTGCGCGGTGACCCATTAAGGGGAACTCGAGCCAAACTCTCTTATCAGCGATGGAGATGGAGACACCTCAGGCTTTTCCGGTGTCGCTTTCCCCTTTCTGTTCCCGGACGTGGTTCATGGCGCTCCCGGGTCCTTCGGCTCCGGCGGCATTTCCTCGCGGCCCCGGTTGTTGCCGCGGGTCGGGTTCCCCGGACGGAGGGTTTGGTTACAGCATCCATCTGCCGTCCGGCCCGCTCTCTGACCTCCCTGCTCCGTGTTCTCATCCAGCGCTCCCAGGAGGCTCTCGGCATTCGGAGCAGACAGCCCCATTATTTTTTCCCAAAACTTAAAAAGAAATGCTGTGGCCTGATGCAAATCGCATAAATGTTTTTCACTTAAAACGTCGCTGACCAAAAAATGGTTTACGTACAACCGAAGACGGTTCGAACGTGACAGGATGGAAAAGCCGAACGCTTGGCCACGTGCTTACGTCCTTCAGATCGTCACCCTACCCCTTCCCCTACCCCCACCCCGAGTGTCAGCAGGGATGCACTGGTGTAAGGGGTCGTCCGTGTCGCCAGGGGAGCATCCATCCGTGTCCACGCCTGAGTGCTTTTGAACTCAGCTGGCTGCTTTGAAGCACCGATCGTGGTCTCCAGCTTTGATTCCTTTCCTGTGGACGGGTGCCAGTGCGCCTGATCTCATTAAGTTTTTGGAAAGGCCTGGGACTATGGTATGGTTTTATTGCAGGCCTTACATCCATCATCATTGGAGACCGTCTTGGTGAAAGATGAGGAATTCAGACGGGGAGGCGGGGGAGGGCGGGTCCGGTGGCGAGGGGGGAAGGGAGGTGGTGAGTACCGGCTGCTTGTTTTTCAGCTCATCCACTTCTACCTCTTTAGACTTCTTAGAGCCGGCTTCCTTCCAGAGGGCCCCCACCCAGGTCCAGGGAGACCACCCGATTTTAATGCGGGTGCTTTTTCATAATGGGCCCTCCAGGTTGATAACGAACTACAGCGGTACGTTGAGATACGAGTGCCCTAACATATGAGATCTTTGAGATACGAGCCATCGAGCGAGCGATTTTTGCTTTGAGATACGAGCAACAGTTGAGATAGGAGTCATCGCTCGGATCGGCCGGCTGCACACGACCCACCAGTTTACCTCGACTCGAGTGTCTCATAGCTTCCCACACCTCAAGGTTACGGAATGAATTAAACTCATATCTCAAGGTACCACTGTACATGCTCATGGTCAAGAACAGGAAAGGTACTCCCTTGCTGGCTCACACGGGCCAGAGGCGTTTTGGACGCGGGCTGTTTGTGGCAAAGGCTGCATTCAGAATCCATGGAGGAGATTGTGGCTAACTCTGTGCTTTCCCCTTTCCTGCCGCTCACCCTGAGCCAAGTCCCCCGTTACCATGTTTTCCTTTAGCAGTCCTCTCTCCTGGGTGTAGAACTTTGGTGTGTTTTTTTGTTTGTTTGTTTGTTTTTTAAAATATATTTTATTAATTTTTTACAGAGAGGAAGGGAGAGGGATAGAAAGTCAGAAACATCGATGAGAGAGAGACATTGATCTGCCGCCTCCTGCACGCCCCACACTGGAGATGTGCCCGCAAGCAAGGTACATGCCCCCGACCGGAATCGAACCTGGGACCTTTCAGTCCGCAGGCCGACGCTCTATCCACTGAGCCACACCGGTCTGTCGAACTTGGGTGTTTTCATCTTGGGGCAGTACCCCCTCCTGCTCTAAGTTAGCCTGCTTTGCTGTAGCAGCGTTCCTTCTTCCAGGGGCCTCTGTGTTTCTGCAGCACCGTATGCCCTGGCTGAGGGGCAGGTTCTGTTTGACTTCCACTCTAGGGTTCACTTCCCAGGTGAGGTCCCTCTGTGCCCCTCATCTCAGAGCCGACTGGGGCCTTTGGAGCCCCTTGCCACACCATCCCACACGACAAAGGGGCCACATCGAAGAGGACGCAAGAAAGTGGGAGGTCGCCGAGACCAGTGTGGCTCAGTGGATAGAGCGTCGGCTTGTGGACTGAAGGGTTCCAGGTTCGATTCCGGTCAGGGGCATGTACCTTGGTTGCGGACACATCTCCAGTGTGGGACATGCAGGAGGTGGCTGATCGATGTCTCCCTCTCATCGATGTTCCTGACTTTCTATTTCTCTCCCTTCTTCCTCTCTGTAAAAAAGTCAATAAAATATATTTTTTTAAAAATACCATTGCAAAGAGGTACAATAGTTGTGAGGAGGCGGGGATAGAAGAATGGGGAAGTAGAAGTGAGATTTTAGTCCAAATCGGGCACCGTACCGAGCTGGGAGGCAGGTGATGCTGCTGCTGGCGTTGCTGGCCATCGGAAGGTACATCTGTATCAATCCTGTGTGTTGTTGACGTATCCGTATGTGGAACATTCAGGCATGATTGGCTTGGTTCTGTGGGAACACAGCTAGTGGGCTGATGGTATCAGCCTCCCGCGGCATGCTAGAGAGTTCCTCAGACGCTGCTCAGATGCCGGAGCCACGGACTTCTTTGAGAATGTGCCACTCACCAAGGTCACGGAGAGGGCAGCCGAGGGAGGCACGCAGGGCCTCGGATGGTGCTTGCTGCTGGTGTCGGTAGCAAAGCAGTGAAGGAAGGAGCCGACGGGCCAAGAAAAGAAAAGTTCAGAGAAAACGGATTTGTTTTGATCGGGAAAAGCAGATAACTGAGCAGTCACTAAAGAACCCTGTTTTTTTTTTTACTATTCTTTTTCATTTTATGAACTTAACCACAAAATGTGTGTTCCTTTATTACTCCTATGATTCTTTTGTAAAATTAGATATTACACGAATCTCCATGATAAGTAACAGCGTTTCTCATGACCCCTTTTAAAAATTGCAAACCTTTTTATAAAAAAAAAAAAAATCCTGTATTTGTTCACATGTTTTTATAATCAGCGAATGGAATCTTGGCTCGGGGTTTAAGAAAGTGTTTGGCTTTTAGCTCGTTGTATTGTGTATTAACATCATTTTAGTCTTGGAGTACTTATCTCAAAATCAAATTCTGTCATAATATGTAAGAACACCGGGTTTACAGTAACCTTATTCTTTTTTTAATTTATTTTTACTGATTTTAGAGAGGAAGGAAGAGGGAGAGAGAAACATCAACGATGAGAGAGTATCATTGACTGGCTGCCTCTTGCATGCCCCTACAAGGGGTCAAACCCGAAACCCGGACATGTGCCCTGACCGGGATCTCCTGGTTCATAGGTCAGTGCTCAACCACTGAGCCACACCAGCTGGGCTCTAATAACCTTATTCTTTAGGTAGAATGAGTGGCATACTAACAACCTTTTTTTTAAAAAAAAAAAATAACCTTTAAAATCTCCATCAGCCTATAAATTCATATTCACATCACTAAAGCAATGACATATAACAAGTAAATTACAGGTTATAATTGCATCCTACTGACTGAAGGTGGAATAACAGTAACCAGGTTTACCCTTTTATTTGGAACAACTGAAAACTGGACAAAATAGTAGAAAAATATCACTGGAGACTTTGGGCATCAAACAGCAAAGGATAGTGATCCCTAAAAAATCAAGTATTCAAGTGAGCACAGGTCCGTGCATGCTGTGAGGAGATGACCAGAAGCGAGGGAAAGGATCACCCCTAAGAATTAGGGGGACAGTGCATGGTTCCCACACGGGGCCCAGAAGAGGTGCCCGCTTCCAAAACTAGAGTGAAAATCCTCCACATCGGGACACTGGTTAGAATACTGAGAAGGGTCTTACCTCCGTAGTAAGGACAGAATGAATCCTGGACTACACACAGCTCTGGTCCTACCCAACAAAGCTTTAAAGGCAAAACCCACCCTCCCTGGTTTGGCTCAGTGGATAGAGTGTCGGCATGTGGACTGAAGAGTCTCTGGTTCGATTCCGGTCAAGGGCATGTGCCATAGGGTGGGCTCGATCTTCAGTAGGGGGCGTGCAAGAGACAGCTGATCCAAGATTCTTATCATTGATTTTTCTATCTCTCTCTCCCTCTCCCTTCCTCTCTGAAATCAGTAAAAAATAGTTTTTCAAAAATAAATAAAATAGAGGCAACCCCCCCCCCAAAATCTAGTTGTTTCCAAATAACTAAACAGTGTCCCAGAACAATGTATAAAAATACTTAAACAGTGCAAAGATGCTCAGTACCAGCAAGCTGATAGCATGTCCAAAATTACCAGTCATGCAAACAAGTAGGAAAATACAGCCAATAATCAGAAAACACCACCAAAATTAACCCTTAAATGACACCAATAATAGAGCTAGTGGACAGGGACATTAAAACAGTTATGATTGTAGTCCATCTATTTGAGAAACTAGAGGAAAGATTCAAAATGTTTAATAGAGATAAGGATGAGGGGGAAAAAGGCAAATTAAAATTCTAGAGATGAACACCAGAGTGTCCAAGGTTAAAAAAAAATAATAATACTCTGTTTCATGGCACATTAGCTGCTGCAGAAGAGGTTAACTCGGAGACCCGAGGATAGAAACCATCCTAAAGGAAACAGAAAAGGGTAGAAAGAAGTGGGAGGGCCCCGGCGAGGAGAAAGGGAAGGACTGAAAGTATTTTAAGGAATAATGGCCAAAATTTCTCCTCATGTGATAGCAATTACAAGTCTACACATTCAAGAAGCTCAGTAAGCCCTCACTAAGTACAGTGGTACCTCAAGATACGAGTTTAATTCGTCCCGTAACCTTGAGGCGTGGGAAACTGTGAGACGCTCGAGTCACTGTAAACGGGTGGGTCGTGTGCAGCCGGCCGATACGTGATGACTCCTATCTCAAATGTTGCTCGTATTTCAAAGCAAAAATCGCTTGCCTTACAGCTTGTATCTCAAAATCTCGTCGTATGTTAGGGCACTCGTATCTTGAGATACCTCTGTACAAGAAACATGAAGAAAGTTACAGCAAGGGCACAACGTAATTGAACTTCCTTAAAGCCGGGCCTGTGTTCGGTCCTGGGGTCCGATCTGAACCACCTGGAAGAAAAGTTGAGGGCAAGGTGTTTATAACGGTTCACCTAGATGCCAGCTGGTTGTGAGGTCTTCCCGGACCCAGGGTCTGGTCTGGGGACCGTTAGCTGAGGCAGCTCTCACCCCTCCCTGCTCCCCAGGTCCCCCCAGACGAGCAGTCACCAACCTTTCGGATCTTGTGGCCCAATGGTTGGCACAACTGCAGGCCCAGACCACTCCCTTCGCCACTGACCCAAGAGAAGCCTAAAGTGAACATTAAAATAATGGGCACAACTTTCCTCCATGCCCTTATGTTTTCCTCCTGCGGGGGAAAGGGGGATGCTGAAAACTGAAAGGTAATTTGGTGTGTGTGGGGGGACAATGGGAAGATATGTATACATGTAATACATTAATAAAAAAAACAAACATTTTTTTAAAAAAAGAAAGGAAATTCTGAGTTCCATGGGCATCTGTAGTTTTCCTAATCTGTAAACTGGTGGCGATAGTGGATGGAATAACACAGGGCTTGTGGGGTGTAGGAATTAAATGAGGAGGTACAGTGCAAATAAAGTGCTTAGCGTCATACCAATGGTGTCTCTATTGCAGTTGCCCGGGTACCGAATTATTATTTTGAAAATCGATAGGTAAAAATAGGAATGAAAAAATAAAAAATAAAAAGGAGCTTCTAGAGATGAAGTTTTTTCAGGTGAAAAAGCAGCAGATTTAAGGTGAAGTCAGCCGCTCTGACTCAGTGGTTGAGCATTGATCCCGTGAACCAAGAGGTCACGATTCGATTCCTGGTCAGAGCACATGCCCGGGTTGTGGGCTCTATCCCCAGTGAGGAGGGGGGGGTGTGCAGGAAGCAATTGATCAATGTTTCTCTTTCATCGAATATTGTGATTATGTACAGTTATGATTCTGTCACTCTGAAAGAATTTTCAATGATTTTTCTACTCATGCCAAAGAATATTCTACTTTTACTTCTAATGAATATTGTCTCTTTAGTACATTTTTTATTTTTCAATTACCGCTGGCATACAATATGATATTAGTTTCCGGTGCGCAACATAGTGATTAGACATTTACTGCTTTTAATGTATGTTTATAAAAGCTACTCATAGAACTATGAAAGGATTTTCAATGATTTTTCTACTCCTGCCAAAGAATATTCTACTTTTACTTCTAATGAATATTGTCCCTTTAGTACATGTTATATTTTTCAATTACTGCCGGCATACAATATGATATTAGTTTCCGGTGTACAACAAACATAGTGATTAGACATTTACCGCTTTTAATGTATGTTTATAAAAGCTGTTCATAGAACTCACTTCTCCAACGTAAGCTTAACCCCAAATCAGTACAGATTTGGAAGACTCGTTGTAGTTAAAAAGAGGGTCACGAAGGGCACAAGACCCTGTCTCGCGGCTTTTGTAAAGGAAACCGCTGATGTGTGACAAGGCAGAGCCATTGAGTGGCTCCCTCGTTGTTATAAGCAGGGGCCTCCTCGGAGGACACACACAGAAAGTCAACATCGCTCACCACTGACCGCAGGCACGGGGCCAGAGGTCAACTCCCAAGGGCGGTCTGAACCCTTCCTCCTTGTCCTGCTGTCCTGACTCTTGTCTGGGGGCTCCTGTCCTTTGCTACCAGTTTTTTACGGGGAGACGGTGGGAGCGGGTGTGCTGGGTCTTGTTAACACAATCCCACGTGTGTCTGCTCTGCGGGAGGGGTTCTGTGTGCGGAGCGGCTCTGTGGGAGAGGGCTCCTCGCCCCCGGGTCAGGCAGCCCCAGCTCCGCAGACCGCGTGCTCCCTGGCCTGCTGCGTCTCCCAAACACGTCACCATGGATTCTGGGAAGTGGTGATTGCGTCCTTGGAAAGGAACCGGGGAGCCTTCTGATGAAGCTCATCTCTCCCCGTAAACTGGAAATAGAGTCAAGACGTTTCATCTTCCCGGCTTTTAACGTCTTGGCTACTTTGAACTCCCCGCTCTGCGGCAGAGTCCGGAGGACCAGAGGAGACACCCTCGGACTCGCTGCAGCCAGTAGGTCTGCTTCAGGAACACTTGGTCTTTTTCTTTTTTTTAATATATTTTATTGATTTTTCACAGAGAGGAAGGGAGAGGGATAGAGAGCTAGAAACATCGATGAGAGAGAGACATTGATCAGCTGCCTCCTGCACACCCCACACTGGGGATGTGCCCGTCACCAGGATACATGCCCTCGACCAGAATCGAACCTGGGACCCTTCAGTCCGAAGGCCGACGTTCTATCCACTGAGCCAAACGGATTTTGGCATACCTGCAGTTTTAAATACAGGAAGTTAATGCCAAAACCGGTTGGCTCAGTGGGTAGAGCTGCAGACTGAAGGGTCCCAGGTTCAATTCCGGTCAACATGTATCTTGGTTGCGGGCACATCCCCAGTAGGGGGCGTGCAGGAGGCAGCTGATCCATATCTCTCTCATCGATGTTTCTAACTCTCTATCCTTCTCCCTTCCTCTCTGTAAAAAATCAATAAAATATATTTAAACAAAAATACAGTAAGTTCCCACCTAAAAGCTGGTTGAGCACTGATTGAAACCTTCTCTGTAGGTAATTGCTCGAAACCCAGAGCACATTTCCCCAAAGATGTGGTATAAATGGCACCCCTGTTCCAGCCAGGTCCCGGGACCCTTGTTAGCCATAAGAGATCTGAAGTACAGTCCCGGGCCGAAACCGGTTTGGCTCAGTGGAGAGAGCGTCGGCCTGTGGACTGAAAGGTCCCAGGTTTGATTCCGGTCAGGGGCACGTACATTGGTTGCAGGCACACACATCCCCAGTAGGGGGCATGCAGGAGGCGGCTGATCAATGTCTCTCTCTCTCATCGATGTTTCTAACTCTCTATCCCTCTCCCTTCCTCTCTGTGAAAAATCAATAAAAATATTTTTTTAAAAATAATAATAAAAATAAAGTACAGTCCTGGGCAGTAAGCAAGGCGGGAGCTGGCCACCGGATGTCCCAGCGGTTTCTGCCCGTCCCGTCGCTCTCCTGGTCCAGGTGGTGAAGGAGGCGCACAGACCCCTCCACCACCCAGCATCCTCTGCTGCTCTTCCCGGGGATGGGGAGCGGGCAGGCTGGGGTCAGGCCCCTGGGCCATGTAGACTGCGCCTGCGCTCCTCGTGCTGTAAGTGCACCCATCACCTATGGACATGCTGAAACTGCAAGGTCTGGCTCAGCGGGCCGGCGCGGCTCTGAGATGTGAATTCCCAGCAACTCCCAGAGACACCGGTGCGACGGGCCCACAGACCCCAGTCTCCGGAGCAAGCGTCGGTCAGATCACAAGGCAGGAGAGGGGGGTAGGCCAAGAAACCCGGGTCACTGCAGAAAGGAAGTAGAGAGGGAGACAGTTCTCTCAGCGAAGCCTTATCTGGCTCCCGTCTGGCGGAGCGCCGTGCCCTGCGGAGGAGCAGACACACCCTGGAGGCACGGAGTGCTGTGTGTGGCGTGACGGCCAGACGTGCATTTGGCTGGCACAGCACCCAGCCCTCCGAGGGCAGGACCGGGTAGCAGAATCCCCGGCGGACGAGTGGGACACAGCGTGGCTTTGCCAGCATCCTTGTGTGGAAAGGGCCTGTGAGCAAAAACACGGAAGTCGATGGGAGTGATCATGCTGGAGCCTCACCATCTAGATCAGCGGTTCTCAACCTTCCTGATGCCGCGACCCTTTAAGACAGCTCCTCATGTGGTGGTGACTCCAACCATAAAATTATTTCCGTTGCTACTTCATCACTGTCATTTTGCTGCTGTTATGAACTGTAATGTAAATATCTGATAGGCAGGATGTATTTTCGTTGTTACAAATGGAACATAATTAAAGCATAGGGATTCATCACAAAAACAATATGTAATTATATATTGTGAAATATTTATTTCTAATGACAAATAAATGAAATTTTGTCTTGAAACCTAGTGTAGCATGTCTTTATATAACAACAGTAAACTACATGGCTACATTTTGCTACACCGAGGAGCGGTCTGTTGGTTCCTAAGACCATGGGAAATAGGTGTTTTCCGATGGTCTTAGGCGACCCCTGTGAAAGGGTCGTTCGACCCACAAAGGGGTCGCGACCCACAGGTTGAGAACCGCTGACCTGGATCCAGACCAGTGTTTGGTGTGGGAACCGGAGGAGGGATTGGGGGTCTTGCCCACCACACCCAGGGTTTCCGATGCAGGCGGGCAAAGAGCTCCCTGCGGACTCTGATGTGGACACGGTGGCGCAAAGCAGTGAGGAGCACAGCCTGGGTTAATCCTGTTTCCACACTCACGGGCTGTGTCCCTGACACATGCCTTTGCGCCTAAAACCCACTGTCGTCATCAGTAACGAGGGGGAGACTTCCTACAGCATCCCTGCCTATAGAGCACATAGAGCAGCAGTTCTCAACCTGTGGGTTGCAACCCCTTTGGGGGTCGAACAACACTTGCACAGGGGTCGCCTAAGACCATTGGAAAACACAGATATGATTCATAACAGTTGCAAAATGACAGTGATGAAGTAGCAACAAAAATAATTTTATGGCTGGGGGTCACCACCACATGAGGAGCTGTGTTAAAGGGTCGCGGTCTTAGGAAGGTTTAGAACTACTGACCTAGAGCCCCATCGTGGTCACCAAAGGAGCCCTTTGAGGTCACGGGCCTGGAGTCACATCTCCAGTTTTGCTTCTGACCACCTGGGTGGCCTCAGTAAGTGATGTGTGTCCTCCCTGAACCTCTGCTGCCTCCCCTGTAACACAGACCTAACCACAGCGCCTGCTCGTGGTGTCGCTGGGAAGATGAAATAAGTAAGGAACTCGGCGCAGCGCCTGGCACGGAGTGAGTGCTCAGTAGGCACCGTGCTGGCTTTCTGGAGGACAGGAGTTTGTGCACGGTGCTCCAGGAGGTGTGGGCCTCACCAAAACGGGTCTCGGGCGCCGTAATCGGAGGGGAAGAGGAGGCCATTGTCCCCTCCCCCCACACCCCTTGTCCCCTTCAGCCAGAGGGGCTCATCTTTGTTGGGGCTCAGCATTAAGATTTGATTTAGAAAAAAACACACACAAATGTTTAAAAATCACTGTTTGGGAGCCACCGTCTACTATGGGGCCTTGAGGGAGAGCAAATGGTCTCAGTTTTCAAAATTTTGACATTTGCCTTTTCGGTCCCGTTTCCTTAAAGGCTGAAGGAGCAGACAGCCGACATAACGAGCTGATGGGTGGATATAAAGAGCCGATGGGTGGATGGATGCCTTGAGTCAGAGGAAGCTGAGCTGTGCAGTTCGTTCACGCCGTTCGCTGCACGGGGTCCCGTGGGGGCGGGTGCTGATGTGTCTGCCTGTGTTTCCCTCCAGATGAGCACCATGCCCGGGCTGCCCACGCGGCCCTGCTTCTACGACATCGATCTCGATACGGAAACCGAGCAAGTGCAAGGCCTGTTCTGAGGGAACAAGACTCTGCTCTCACGGGACCAATTCCGGTAGGCTGTTCTGCTTTCTACTTTCTTTCTTTTTTTAATAATATGTTTTATTGATTTTTCACAGAGAGGAAGGGAAAGGGATAGAAAGCCAGAAACATTGATGAGGGAGAGACATCAATCAGCCGCCTTCTGTACGCCCCCTACTGGGGATGTGCCCGCACCCAAGATACATGTCCTTGACCGGAATCGAACCTGGGACCTTTCAGTCCCCAGGCCGAAGCTCTATCCACTGAGCCAAACCGGTCTTGACTGCTTTCTACTTTTTATGTTCCCCAAATCTCTTGTAGTTTTATTTTTCCAAGATTCCTGACAAATATGCTCTGATAAATAGTCTCCTGACTTGGTTACTGCAAATTCCTTCCTAATGACAGCCCCGGACTCGAGAGTCGCTGTGGGGTGTGGCTATGCAGTGAGATGGCCGGGACTTGGGTCCTTGGTGAAAGTCAGATTGTGTTCTATGTGAACACGGGTTTGGTTAAGGTAGCTCTCTCCATAACAATGGAACTCCGTACACTCATTCTTTTTCCGAAATTAAAACGAGCACTGCTGTCATTTTCCGGGGCCACGTATCTCATATATATATATATATATATATATATATATATATATATATAATTGATTTTTTACAGAGAGGAAGGGAGAGAGAAAGAAAGTCAGAAACATCAATGAGAGAGAGACATCGATCAGCCGCCTCCTGCACGCCCCACACTGGAGATGTGCCCGCAAGCAAGGTACATGCCCCCAACCGGAATCGAACCCAGGACCTTTCAGTCCGCAAGCCGACACTCTATCCACAGAGCCAAACCGATCTCGGCCCACGTATCTCTTGGTTACACATTTAGAATCTGCCATAACAGAGCATGATGGCTCCCTGGCCACAGTTCCAGGGGGCGGAGCTTAACTTGGAGCCACAGCTGGGTGGCTTAAGCAGCAGAAGTTTAACCCTCCCCGTTATGGAGGCCAGAAGTCCAGGTCAGGGTGTTGGCTGGGCCGTGTACCCTCTGACACTGGGCCACGCACCCTCTGACAAAGGCCTCTGCCCCGTCTCTGCCTCCACGGCCACATAGCTTTCTCCCTGCGTGTCTGTCTCCTCTTATCAGTACACCACGCATGCTGGATTAGACCCCCAGTTATTAACCTTTAATCACATCTGCAAAGACCCTGGTTCCAGATAAGGCCACTCTCATGGGTACTGGGGCTCAGGGCTTCAGTATCTCTTTGGGGGGACATCATTCGGCCTGTAATACTCAACTGCGGCTCAACAAGGGGATTGCCCTCTTGCTACTGGAAAGACACCGGGAGATGGGACAGCCATGCAGAGTGGCCTGGGTCTCGGGCAGGACCGGGCCGCAGAGATTAGACCCTGGGATGGCTCACTGGCCACAGCTCCAGGGGGTGGAGCTTACCTTGGAGCCACGGGGGCAGCCACAGTGGAGCCCCTTGATCTGCCCCTCCGTCCCGCAGCCACACCTGCTGGCTTCCCCCCTCGCTTCCCATCAGGAAGAAAAATGATCACCCTCCCCGCCCTCCTCCCTGGCAAACACCCAATCAGGAGTTTTAAAGGCCCAGAGCTGTTTTTTTTCGTCCCATTTATCAAATGTGTCCTCACCATATTCTCAAGGGGCATCCCTTCCCCCAACACACCCTCAGTTCATCCTCCCCACTCACACCGTTCCTGCTCCTGGACCCCGCCCCCCTCCAATGCCAGCGTGTCCTGGGCCGACCAGATGGGCGGGCTTGACCTGCAGACCCTTCCTTCCAGCCCTTTCTTCTGACCCTCCCTTCCGACTGTCTCTGAGACGGGGCCTCCACTGAGCATGCAGGGACCTCACTTTCCCTCGTTTCGCCTGCTGGCAGTCAACATAGGGGTGCAGTGCTTGTCACCCACACCCTAAGCCTGATGCTATGTGGTGTTTGGTGGTGTCTGTGTTTCTTGCTGAGGAGTGGGAGCTGTATTAACCACAGCCACATTCCATATCTATGTCATTTCTTTTTTTTTTAAATATATTTTATTGATTTTTTTACAGAGAGGAAGGGAGAAGAAGAGTGACTTAGAAACATCGATCAGCTGCCTCCTGCATATATCCCCTACTGGGGATGTGCCCGCAACCAAGGTACACGCTCTTGACCAGAATAGAAACCTGGGACCCTTGAGTCCACGGGCTGACGCTCTATTCACTGAGCCAAACCGGTTAGGGGCCCATATTTTTGTCATTTCTGAAAAAGGAAACTCCAGAAAATGAACTAAGGGACTTTTTTTTTTTTTTTTTTTAGCAAAAAGGCCTTGAGTTTTGATAACAGTGTTATTTTGGTCTTTTGGTATGAGTGAGTGTGTGTGTGAGAGAGAGAGAGAGAGAGAGAGAGAGAGAGAGAGAGAGAGAGAGAGAGAGAGAGAGAATGTCTCGGCTTTCCCAGCGGGGCCTTGGGAAACGAACACACTCATTTCTCTTGAACTGAAAACTGACCGCTGTGCTGCCTAATCTCCCTTTCCGTGTCAAGAGCCATTAGGCTGCCTCTCTGCCCTCTGTCACTTCTCTCCAGAACAGGTGTGTGTACACACGTGCATCTCTCTTCAATAGTCGTTTTCAGCCTGTTGGTCCATTTCCATTTTTCTCCCCAAGCAGAGGGCGTATGAACCCAATTACACCTGAATCACTGCGTGTAAGACCTGTGCAATGCCAAGGGACGAGTCTCTGCTTTTCTGTCACCTGCGCTGACATGTCTGCGCCTGTTTCCTGACAGACACTCCTCTGGGTTCTACCTAGAAGTTGGGCAGGGCTGGAGTCAGGGCTCCGGCCTGAGGTTAATGCCTCCGGGTGCCAGGCTCTGTGGCAACACCTCGCCTGGGTGGCCCAGCACTCCGGGGAGGCGGGCGCTGTCCCAGGATAGCAGGTCCTTCCTCTGGTCACCGGCGGAGTGGGGGAGGGGGTGATGAGAGATGCCTGAGCCACAGGGCTGCAGCATCGTCTTTCCAGAGCTTTCGTGCTTAGCTCTGCCTCCATCACTTTGCCATCCCCTGTCCCGGTGCCAAGCAGCTGCCATCAACCCAGTGAGATGGGGAGCATCTTGATTCCAGAGCGGTGAAATCTCTGGCCCAGAGAGGTCAGCCACTTGCTCAAGTTGCACAGCTAATCCAGTGGTACCTCGAGATACGAGTTTCATTCGTTCCATAACCTTGAGGCGTGGGAAACTACGAGACGCTCGAGTCGTGGTAAACTGGTGGGTCCTGTGCAGCTGGCCGATCTGCTTGATGACTCCTATCTCAAATGCTGCTCGTATTTCAAAGCAAAAATCGCTCGCTCGACGGCTCGTATCTCAAAAATCTCGTGTGTTAGGGCACTTGTATCTCGAGGTACCACTGTAATAATAAGTACAAAAGCATTGACTCAGCCCAGATCCTCTCGCTCTCGGTCCCACCCCATTCTTTTCGCTCCAAACCAAAGGACATCCTCTCTGTTTCGGTCACGGGGTCAGTGAGCGTCAGCCCTTCCTGGAAGCCGATAGCCGGCTCTTGGAACACACCTGCGATTTGGAGAAAGCCAGGCGATCTTTTCTAATAACGAAAGATAATGACGTGGGTATTAAAAGTGGTGGCTTTGTCGCAGTTCTTTGCCATCCAAACCTAATAGCGCTGTCTCTTGCTTCCCTCTCGCACGAATGGCACGTTCCCACTCCCCTGGCCAAGGCCCTCTCTGCTTGGGGAGCTGCCAAAACCTGGCCGCGGCCCGGTGGGCAGGGGTTCGGCACCCATCCCTCGACCTCGCTGGGACAATGGAAAGTGGATCCGGTGTCGCAAGATAACAGCCCCGGACAAAGCGGACATTCCTTCCCAGGGACCGCCCGGCACAATGGTCCCGCCCCTGGCCCTGGGGGACCACTTCTGACGGCCAGAGGTCCGTGGCTCTTAAAAACGCACAAAATCCAGTGTCCCAGCTTGGATGACGCTCAAACTGGGACATATTTGGGCCTCGGAAGAGGAAACGGTCTGTCAGTGGCTTGACTCACCCGGTGGTCAGACTCCCTGATGGCTCCCCACTCTCTGGGGGGCGCGAGGCAGGCGCGTCCCCCCTGGAAGAGGACTGCGCTGGGCCCGTGCCCACTTCCTTCCCTTCCGCCTCTGCTTCCTCTCCGCCCTGCCTCCCTCGCCCTCTAGGAAAGCGTGTGACTCAGGAGGGATGGGGGATGCCAGGAAGCGCCCGGAACCCGAGCCCTGGCTCCTGCTGCCAAGGCGTCCCTGTAGGGCAGTCGCTCCGGTTGCAGTCGGGGCCTGAGTCACCCTCGGGATGTCACCAAATAGCCCTCATTAAATCAGGTGCTTGTCCCGGTGAAACTGATGCTGCGACTCCAGGGCTCGGCCTTTTGTGTGCGGATGCCTGGATCTGGGGGGGGGGGGGTGCTTCTTACCCCCCTCCCACCCCACCCACCGTGGGCCGCCCGTTCTGAGCCTTCATCAGATTTCCGAGCCTTGGCAGGGCGCAGAGGAACACACAACACCCTGGCGGGTTTCCCGCAGAATTCCGAGGCTCCGCCGTGTTCCGATGCACAGAGTGGTGTTTACGAGGGATCAGATGGACTCTGGTCCTGCTACAGTGGTGGGCACTGACCCGAGAATGGTTTTTCTTTTTCTTTTTTTTTAATATATTTTATTGATTTTTTACAGACAGGAAGGGAGAGGGATAGAGAGTTAGTAACACCCATGAGAGAGAGACATCGATCAGCCGCCTCCTGCACGCCCCCTACTGGGGATGTGCCCACAACCAGGATACCTGCCCTTGACCGGAATCGAACCTGGGACCTTTCAGTCCGCAGGCGGATGCTCTCTCCACTGAGCCAAACCGGTCTCGGTGAGAATGGTTTTTCTTGAATTGCACACGCGAAAACGAGTATAACACCAGCTCGTTTTTTCTCCCCTAACCTGCCTTTGGAGCAGGAATTTTCAGGGATATTTCATAGCCATCGGTTCCTCTTGAATATGGTTGTGGCCTGTAGCCCTTCTGGGAACATGGCCTTCTGTCCCCAAGTTGCAAACCACAGGGTTTCGGGGTTTTGGTCTTGAAACTCATCTTTTCAAGGAGCAGCTCAAGAATTACGCCCGGCCGAGACTGGTTTGGTTCAATGGGTAGAGTGTCGGCTTGTGAACTGAAAGGTCCCAGGTTCAATTCCAGTTGGGGGCATGTACCTTGCTTGCGGGCACATCTCCACTGTGGGGTGTGCAGGAGGCGGCTGATCGATGTCTCTCTCTCATCGATGTTTCTGACTTTCTATCTCTCTCCCTTCCTCTCTATGAAAAATCAATAAAATATATTTAAAAAATAAAAAAAAAGAATTACACCCACCATTGTGCTTCAAGGCCCAAGGTCCTCACTCACCATCCAGCCATCCTTGGAGTAGAGCCCCTTCTCTTTCTCCATCTCCAGACAAGCCCAAGCGCTTTCGCAAAAGATGGTGATAATTTAATTAAATCTACAGAGGACATCTAAAAGATGGTAATGACTAAATTCTTCCTTCCTGAGATGGAATGTTTTGAAGCTTAGCAGTTGTGAAATTATTAATTCCCCTTTAAAGAAAGTTTTTCTGGACCCTTTTTTAGGGGTTGGGGGAGAGAAACTAATCATCTTATATTTTCTTTAAAAACATAAGGAAAGGAAAATAAGAAATATCTCAGCAAACTTGAGAAACAGAATTTTTCTAGTAACTAAAGCTATACATGGTTAGGTCATCAAAAATAGAAGAAATTATTGGTCAATGAAAAAAAAAAATCAGAACCCTGGCCGGGGTCACTCAGCGGTGAGAGTGTTGGGTTGAGGGTTCAATTTCCAGTCAAGGGCACCTACCTGGAGTGCAGGTTCCATCCCTGGCGCAGGTCAGGGCATGAATGGGAAGGCAATCAATCGATGTGTCTCTCTCACATCAATGTTTCTTCTTTCTCTGTCTGTCTTTATATCTCCCTTTCCCTCCCTACTTCCCTCCCTCCCTTCCTCCCTTCTGTTCTTTCTAAAAAGTAATGGGGAAATATCCTTAGGTGAGGAATCAGAAAGAGTTCGATTATGGCTTTAGTTATAATCTGCTTGGTTACGAAAAATTAGAACTTGTAAGGTAGGGGGAAAATTTTAACCAAATGATATAAACTTGAAATTCTTTCCACTGCAAGAGACATTTTTACCAAAATTCAATTTAGTTAACCAGTACCTAGTGCCGGCCATGCAGCTTCATTAATAAGAGAAATAAGTAGACTAAACCCTCCCCAGTTCAAAAGCAAATCTCAAAAGAACCTCATGATGTAAAGACTCTGAATGACTCACTTTTCAGGCTTTTAAAAAATAGTCAAAATATGTCATCATCAACTTTACCCCATGAAACTGATGCTGTGATTCCAGGGCTCAGCCTTTTGTGTGTGGATGCCTGGATTTGGGGAGTGTGCTTTTGAGATGAACACTATTGAGATTAACTTATAGCCACATTGGTAGTGTGCTTAACCTTAACCTCTTTATTCAACAATGGGGACCGATAAATTATTAGCAAAGAGGAGCCAGGAGCCCAGGGTTATTATTAATAATATAAGGGTAAATAAAATGAAATTTTTAAAATATTTCTTTATTGATTTCGGAGAGGGAGAGGGAGAGAGAAAGAAACATTAGTGATGAAAAAGAATCATTGATCAGCTGCCTCCCACACACCCCCCTACCAGGGACCGAGCCCACAACCCGGGCATGTGTCCTTGACCAGAATCGAATCCAGGATCCATCAATCTGCAGGCCGATGCTCTAGCCACTGGGCCAGACCAGATAGGGTGACATTTTCTTTTCTGAATAAAGAGGAGGAAGAGCTAATCCCCCCATCCCCTGATGGTACATATCCTATGGCTGCCATAACAATTACTGGGTGGCTTAAATGAGACCACCAGAGTGTATTCGTTCACAGTTCTGGAGGCTAAACATCCAAAGCCAGAATTGTAGCCCAAATCAAGGCGGGCTGAGGCCATAGGGCCTCCGCTCTCTGGAATCCGTCCCTTCCTCTTCCTCTTCTGCATCTGGGCACGGTTAGGTTTTTATTTTAATGTATTTCATAGATTTTTACAGAGAGGAAGGGAGAGGGAGAGAGAAAGAAACATCAGTGATGGAAGAGAAACATTGATCAGCCGCCTCCTGCACACTCCCTACTGAGGAGGTCAAGGTACATGCCCTTGACCGGAATCGAACCTGGGACCCTTCAGTCCGCAGGCCAACACTCTATTCACTGAGCCAAACCGGTTAGGGCTAGATGTCTTTTATTATTCCCATACCACGACAACCTGTTTGATACATTCCATCTTCCAAAATATTTACCCGCTAAATCAACTCCTAAAATGGTTGTTTTCCCGCTGAATAAACAATACACCGATTCGTTTTCACATTCTCACCTTAACTATTACATCTGATTTTTAAAAAATCTACAGTCAGACGCTATATATACTTCTGCCAACCCTCCGAGTTTTCTTAAAATGTGAAACCATAGACTCTGAGCCATTTTAAACACATATCCATGGGGCACCGAGGTTACATGCTGATCAGCTTCTCTACACACACACGCACACACACACACACACACTCACACACCTGCCCCAGGCTGCCTCGTTCCAGCCTGGCCTGCCTCAGGACATCTCCTTCCACGTCCACCCTCCTACCTTAGGTCCCTCCTCTCCTCCTTCCTCCCCAAGAGTCTGTGAGCTTAGCAGAGTGAGGCCAGAGCAGAGGGTGAGGTCTGCAGCAGACAGACCTCCCTCCCGAACACCCCCAACTCCCTTCTTCATGTCTCTCCTGCTGGCAGTGCTTCTGCTTTATTCACTCCCTGGCTGGACGCAGACATTCGGGGAGTATTCGCAGTTCATGCTCTCCTGTCTTCATCACCATCTCGTGTCCTCTCTGCTCCAGACCCTCCCTCCCGCGTGGGAGGCCCCCTTGCTATATTCCAGCCGCCTTTGCGCTCTGGGGCATGAATGCTTGAGTTTACATTTCTTCTGGAGGGTGAACACATTTTTTCCTGGAACTTAGGTGTCTTCTTTGTTTGCTTTTAAAGATGGTTTAATTGCTCCTCTCTCTAAAAGGCTGCAGGCTTAAACCGTGGCAGGCAGTCTTGATACCGTTTGAGAGAAGGCCGCTGAGCGTTAACACTCATAAGTTCTGGTCTGCTCCTTCGTTCTTGCCCTGCGTGCGGTTTTCAGAGCTTGCTCTCCGTGCCGAGAGGAAAGGGAAAGTGAAATCAAAGGGGACAGGAGTCTCAGGCTCACATCCTGGACGTTCTTACTGGACAGGATCCCGGACACTGCAGACCCCAAGTGCAGGCGTCCTGGGGGCTCCGGCCACCGTCCCCAAGTGGACCTGTTAGGACGTGCAGAAATCGCCTGCGGTGTCCACGGACTTGGTCACGGGTGCAGAGCCCGACTCGCTGCTCATCAGTAAAAATGTCCCAACCGCCCTAACTGGTTTGGCTCAGTGGATAGAGCATCGGCCTGCGGACTGAAAGATCCCAGGTTCGATTCCAGTCAAGGGCATGTACCTTGGTTGCGGGCACATCCCCAGTAGGGGGCGTGTAGGAGGCGGCTGATCGATGTTTCTCTCTCATCGATGTTTCTAACTCTCTATTCCTCTCTTTTCCTCTCCGTAAAAAAAAATCAATAAAATATATATATTTTTTAAAATGTCCCAACCATGATCTCAGCCTCCTCCTGTGAATAGCCTCGCTCACCTGCCCTTGAGCCCTCGTCTCCCTCCAGCTTTAGAATTATCCGAGATTCACAGAAGAAGGCCATTCTTAAAGCACTGAGACTATTTTTGTCCTTTTTCTGTTTTTCAGGTTCCTGAAACTCAAACTACTCCTTGCCTTTTGGCCGCGGTTGGAGGAGAGGATGAATTTGAAATGGGCGTGTTACGCAACGCGGGCAAGTGGTAGAATAGGCCAAAGAGTCCCTCCCTCCCTGCCCCCAGTCCCGGGACATCTGTCTGCATCTGTCTGCAGCCGAGCGAGCGCCGTGGTCAGCGAGAGGACCTCCACCGAGTGGAAAAGAAACTCATTTATTTTCTGCTTCGGCAGAGTTTACATTATTTCCCGCTGCTCACACTCAGAGTGTTTATTGTACGGGGACGGGGCGGTGAAGAGAGTCTGAAATAAAAGGTGACGTTTTCACACCCTGGCGTTTGCCGTCTTGTCTTTGAACCGGGAAGAGAGGCGGCTACAGGAACCCAGTTTTCAGCACCAGATCACGCTCTGCTCTCCAGAGGTGCCTGTCCCCGGTGGGTGGTGGTTCCCGGACACCAGTGTCCTGGCAAATGGTGGATGCCACCGGCGCTTCACCAACATAAGCAGGAAAAAACAACACGGGGAACTAGCTGGCCCGTTGTGAAACCCTTCTGCTGTTGGAGAGTTGTATTGTCCTTGGGAAGAAAGTGTGTTTCATATCCAGCACTGTTTGTGTGGGTGTTTTTTTTTTTCGGTGTCTGTGAGGTTCCCATCACTTAATCCAGTGGTTCTCAACCCCCTTTGGGGGTCGAATGACCCTTTCACAGGGGTCGCCTAAGACCATCGGAAAATGCAGATCTTTACATCACGATGCATAACAGTAGCAACATTTCATGGTTGGGGGTCACCACCACATGAGGAACTGTATGCAAGGGTCGCAGCCTTAGGAAGGTTGAGAACCACTGACTTAACCTAAAACCTCCCGGGTTTCTGCTGGTTTCTTCCACCGACAAATGAGTCTCAAAGGCCGAAATCAGTTTGGCTCAGTGGATAGAGCGTCAGTATGCAGACTGAAAGGTCCCCAGGTTCAATTCCGGTCAAGGGCATGTACATTGGTTGCGGGCACATCCCCAGTAGGAGGTGTGCAGGAGGCAGCTGATCGATGTCTCTCTCTCATAGATGTTTCTAGCTCTCTATCCCTCTCCCTTCCTCTCTGTAAAAAAATCAATAAAATATATTCTTTAAATATATATTAAAAAAAAACTGATTTGGCTCAGTGGATAGTGTCGGCCTGTGAACTGAAGGATCCCGGATTCGATTCCGGTCAAGGGCATGTACCTTGGTTGCGTGCACATCCCCAGTAGGAGGTGTGGAGGAGGGAGCTGATCGATGTCTCTCTCATCGATATTTCTAACTCTGTTTCTCTCCCTTCCTCTCTGTAAGAAATCAATAAAATATATATATATTTTTAAAATGAGTCTCAAAGGCCATCCAGCTGTCGAAGGCCCGCAGGGCAGAGAGAGTTCCTCTGAGAAGGTAGGTGTGGGCCATGTTTTTCCATCTGGCCAGCTCCTAACCCACAGCCAAGAGCGTTCCGTGGCCTTTTCCCCTCCTGGGAGTTCCTGGCCCTCCTTTGTTCCCGCTTTTTCCTACAGTGAAACGAAATCATATAAAAACTTAGACAAAACCACGGATTCAGGCGCAAACAAGGCGGGATTGTGCTCTCGCAGCCTGAGGAACATATTCCAGAAATATCTACGCGGTCCCCAGGCACATCCAGCAGGAGGCCTCCCCACCGCCCCTTTCCTGGGTGTCCCTGCTGCCCTCTTCGCTGACCCCGACCATGAGGTACTCTGCCCATCATGTGTCTTCATGCACCATTTAATTTGTCCCAGAACACTGGATACGAACCAAAAAGCCTCCCCATGGAAAGACTGTCCCACAACTGATTTCACTGGGTGTTTCTGAAGTGCCCCCCACCCTGTCCCCACGTTATCCTTGGGAGCACACCTCTCCAAAGAGACAGGAGAGTGGTATTGGTTATGTGAGTATTTGAGGGTTGTAAGGGTTCCCGGTAAAGGTGTGCTCTCTGCTCGGCACTCGGTAAGCAGTCTTTCTGGTGAATTGCTTTTTTTTTTTTTTAAGCAGTTGTCTTCGGCTATGGAGTTTTTGTTATTTTCTTCTACCATTTAAAGCTTCCTTTACTGTTTCTGAAATGTTTCAGGTGGGAGAGAAAAGGATTTCAGAAGTCTACACTCCAGGGGTTTTAGGCCAGGGACTTCTTTCTTTCTTTTTATAATATATATTATTGATTTTTTTACAAAGAGGAAGGGAAAGGGATAGAGAGAAACATCAATCAGCTGCCTCCTGCACGCCCCCTACTGGGGTTGTGCCCACAACCAAGGTACATGCTCTTGACCAGAATCGAACCTGAGACCTTTCAGTCCACAGGTCGGTGCTCTATCCACTGAGCCAAACTGGTCTCTGCCAGGGATTCTTTCTTTAGGCTGCTTTCACCAGGCAGCTCACCAAGTCACCAAAAAGGGAAAAATCAAAAGCACCCTGCACACAGAGGCAGAAGTTTTCAACACTCGAGTTGAAGGACCTATAACCCTGGGATTATAGGTCCTCCATGGGGCTCATCTCACTTCCGAGCTGGTGTGTGATTGGCTCTTCCTCGTTTGCTCGCCTACGAGAATACACCTGCTGAGAGAGCAGCAGTCTCCGCTGGCAAGGAAGGTCTTTGGTAACGCGCTTAGCAACTTGTGAAGGCTTGAGCCCGTGGTTCTCAACCTTTTTTAATGCTGTGGCCTTTTAATACAGTTCCTCACGTTGTGGTGACCCCCAATCATAAAATTATTTTCGTTGCTACTTAATAACTGTCATTTTGCTACTGTTATGAACTGTAATGTAAATATGTGTTTTCCGATGGTCTTAGGTGACCTTGCTAGCAGTAGACCGCTGCTGTAGAGCCTAAGACCATCAGAAAACACAGATATTTACATTACAGTTCATAACAGTAGCAAAATTACAGTTATGAAGTAGCAACAAAAATAATTTTATGATTGGGGTTCACCACCACATGAGGAACTGTATTAAAAGGCCACAGCATTAAGAAAGGTTGAGAACCACATCCAGGCTGCAGTGTTACTTTAAGGAAGAGAGTTAATGCCTCACTGCCGAGGCGGAGGCCGGAGAAAGGAAAGTCCATGTGGCTGTGGCCGGGCGGGTTCGGGTTAGAAATCCCAGCATGCACCTGTCCTGGTCCCTCTCCTGCTCTGGAACTGCCATGTAAGAAGCCACTCACAGACCAGCAGTGCCGGCCACGGCCCACCGGCCTGTGGTCTCGCTGCCTCTCCGCTCCCGGGCCTGCAGCAGCGACACCCCCAGAGTCCAGGCCAGACCAGGACCCTCGGAACTGCCCAGAGGAGCACCCGGGGGGACTCCCTGACAACAAGGAGGCCCAGGTGAGATGCAGCAAGGCCATCAGTTGATCAGTTCGTTAACGTTCTGTTCATTCTTCTGTTTTCTGGGTTACTTGTTCGTTTTCACTAGCATGTCCTGACTCGATGAAAGCAATCCATGAGTAGTCTTCACATTGGGTATTTGGAGAGCATCTGGTCTGACATGAAACCAGGATTCGGTTCCTTTTTTTTATTATTGATTTCAGAAAAGAAGAGAGAGGGAGAGAGAGAGAGAGGAACATCAATCATGAGAGTCACGGATGGGCTGCCTCCTGCACACCCTCTACTGGCGATCAAACCTGCAATTCAGGCCTGTGTCCTGACCGGGAATCGAACCGTGACCTCCTGGTTCATAGGCTGATGCTCAACCACTGAGCCATGCCTGCTGGGCTGCCATCCCAGCATGTTGGCAGATAATCCAGGATGGGTTGAGTGCCTCCCCAGCAAGACTCACACTGGTCCCAGTGCATGAAGGATGAGGGTCCCGGCTGGAGGAGGGATGCCAGTGAAATGATCCCAGAAGCCATTGCGAGGATCCTGGAGGGTGGGGCCGGACTGGCAAGATCTGCCGCAGACAGCCCAAGGCTGGCCCAAGGGGAGGGGCTTGGCACCGTATGCCGAGGAAGTTTCTATGCGTGTTTTGAGTTCGTTTTCATGAAATCTCCCTCCGTGGTAAGCCTACCCTTCCCTTGAGCACTCTGGGTTTGTATGCTGGTTTCCTGAGGTGCTTTCAGAATGCCACCGTTCAGATACCCGGTCCATCGTTTCACCCCACGATGAGGGTGAGGTTCCAGGCAGGTTTGATCCGGAAACAGCCCAGGCCCCTCGGGTGGGCGGGGCAGAGCGCAGAGCCCAGGGCCGTCGGTGCCCAGACTGAGTTTGAGGTTAGCGTGTTTATGTAACAGATCAGCTCAACTTAAACATTTCTCCTGGTGTGGTCAGGCCGCCGGCTGCGCCCAGCCCTGCACCCGCCCGGGGTGCCCTCGCCCCGTCAGCCTGTGGGGGCAGCTACGTGGATGTGCAAGGACCCTGCTGGCTCCCGGCGTGTTAGCGCATTCCGTCACACATCGTGTCCCTGTGTGTCTTCCCAGGAGGACGGCGAAGGCCATTTCTCAAAACCGTCGGGCCGGTTCCATCTGATGAGCAGCCCCGATCATGCAGGCTCATGGGGCAGAGTCTGGCAATCAGGGGATTTTTCTTTCCCGGATCATCACATGAGCCCTGATGATGTGCCTCCAAGTCGGCATCCTGACTACCATCCTCCTCCCCCGACTTGATAGAGACGCTGTGCACCAGACAGACGAACGGCCGGGCAGACAGACACCCTGAAGGACGGGGAAGGCTCTCTGGGTCCAGAACAAGCCAACTACAGGGGGGATGGTTTCCAGCTCCATCAGGGAGGGCGGAGCCAAAGGACCCCGCAGAGGCAGAGGGGGGAATGCTGAGTAACTCCCCCCTCCTCCCAGGCACCTCCCTCCTACCCTCCCACCGAGTCCTCATTACTGAGTCCCAAACGGGAAGAGGATCTCAGACACACCCCGCCCCCCAACTCAAATGTGAGCACAGCGATGCCTTCCCCAAGCCAAATGTAAATGACGGTTAAATTATTCATGCCCCCTCGCCCGCCCTGAGAGCAGATAATTGAACTAACTGTAAATACAGCTAAACGGCATCAGTCACATCCACAGCAAACTACCTGCGAACAGAAACATCCACTTAAGTGCTAAGTAATGAGGGAGGCGGGGGCGAGGGAGGCGGAGGCCCGACTTCTGCCGGGATGAGCCAGCTGAGACTGGACTGGGACCAGACATCGAGGTGGGAGCTGGCCAGAGCGGCGGGAGGGGCTTGGAAAGAAATGGGGAGTGGGCAGGGGGCTAAGCTTGTGGGGGAACCAGGAAAAGACAGCTCTGGGCTGGTTTCTGGGTGCTGCTAGCTCTGAGGTCACCCAGGCAGACGTGACTGATGGAGCCCTGGCCGGCACGAAAGAGAGGAAGCAGCACACAACCTGTGAGACATTGGGGTCCCCCTGCAACCCCGAAACAGCGCCTGGAAATACCACTCCACCTGCCACGTGTCACCACAGGACGCTCTGCACAGGGAGCTGGGGGTAAAAAAATGTTTTCAGCCGAAACCGGTTTGGTTCAGTGGATAGAGCATCAGACTGCAGACTGAAAGGTCCCAGGTTCGATTCCGGTCTAGGGCATGTACCTTGCTTTCGGGCACATCCCCAGCAGGGGGCGTGCAGGAGGCGGCTGATCAATGTCTCTCTCATCGATGTTTCTAACTCTCCCTCTTCCTTTCTCTCTGTAAAAAATCAATAAAATATATATATATATATTTTAAATGTTTTCTAGCGAGTGGCCTTTGAGAGCGAGAATAGACGACCTGGTAAATGCTCTGGGAGTCTCCTCCTTCCATAAAAATTTGAGAGTTCAAAGCAGCTGGTTAGAGCGCAACAGGTTTTCAGGGTCAAAACATGTGAGGCTGCCCCTCCCAGATGACCCCCATCCCCCTCACCAGGTGTTCCGACTCAAATACAGGAAGATCACGGACAAAAAGAACCTCGCTCGGTTCGAACCCTCGGGAAGTCGGCAGGCAGCCTGAGGACGGAAGTCCCACCTCAGCGGGCGGTAGTGCTTCTCCTCGAGGGCCAATCAAGCGCCACAAGTCCCGGTCTTTGCAGAGTCTGAACCGGGAGCAAGACGGGAACCTCTGTTCTCACCTGTGTGGACACGGCCAAGGCCACTGCGTGGTGAGGACCGAGTGGAGGAGGCCAGCCCGCTCAGAGGAGGAGGAGGAGGGGCAGCCTGGATGAAGGCTCCGGCATCCCGGGTAACCCCAGGAACAGGGAAGCAGCGAGTGAGGTGAGAGCTAGTTACCTGCCTCCAGACAGATGTCTCTCAGGGGCAGAAGAAGAGAGGGACTGGCCCCGAGGTTGTGTCCTGCCTCAGGCGGCCACCAGCCTGCATCCAGGCTGAAACGCTCATTCTGGGAATATAACCAATGGTTCCTTGTAATCAGGCTGGATTTTTAATGTGGTTTCCTAAGCGATCCAATTATTTCTGATGTTTGTATTTTTTAAAAAACAAAAATACGTTGTCAGGAATATTGCTGCCATTCCAATCCACAAAAGGGATTGTTTTGTTTTGGTTTTCCAATCGTGGCAATGAAATTGACCCTGTGCAATTATAGTGTATCTCATTTTTTTAAAAAATATATTTTATTGATTTCTCACAGAGAGGAAGAGAGAGGGATAGAGAGCCAGACACATCGATGGAAGAGAGACATCGATCAGCTGCCCCCTACGCGCTCCATACTGGAGTTGTGCCCACAACCGAGGAGGTACATGCCCCCGACCAGAATCGAACCTGAGACACCCCCCCCCCCCCAGTCTGCAGGCCGACGCCCCATCCACTGAGCCAAACCGGTTTCGGTTGTATCTCATTTTTTAAACCTGTTTATTTAGGTGCCTCATTAGCACAGGAGGTAGTGCGTCAGCCTCATAAACATGTTTATTTCCAGAGCAAACGAGAATTCCTCAAGAGGTTAAATATAGAATTGCCATATGATCCAGGGATTCCACTCCTGGGTATAAACTGCAGGAATGGAAAGCAGGGACTGGGACAGATACTTGTACACAGATACTTGTACCGTGTTCATAGCAGCGTTATTGACATTAGCCAAAAGGTGGAAACACCCACATGTCCATCCACAAATGAATGGAAAAGCAAAATGTGGTGTGTACATACAATAGATTAAATTCTGGCACAGGATACAGCATGGATGGGCCTGGAAAACATGATGCTGAGTGAATAAGCCAGACATAACAGGACAGATATTGTATTATCAAATACAATATGAAGTGAGTAGGAAAATTCACAGATAAAAAGTAGGTTGGCCTGTCCAGCGTGGCTCAGTGGTTGCGCATTGATCTATGAACCAGGAGGTCATGGTTTGAATCCCGGTCAGGGCACATGCTGTAGTTAGGGGCTCGATCCCCAGTGTGGAATGTGCAGGAGGCAGCCAATCAATGATTCTCTCTCATTGTTGGTGTTTCTATCCCTCTCTTTCTATCTAAAATCAATAAAATATGTATTTTCCAAAGTGGGTTGGAGGTTAGTAGGGGCTAGAGGTTGTTGCTTAATGGATATAGAGTTTCTGCTTGAGGAATGAAAGAGCTTGAGATTAGATAGTGGTGACGCTTACACAATATTGTGAATGTAATTAATACCATGGAATTGTACCCTGAAAGTGGTTAAAATAGCAAATTGTATGGTATGTGTACTTTAGCCCACAAAAATGGCAAAAAGAATAGGCTTTTTTTTATTAGTATGACAGTTTATGGCCACTAGAGCGATTATCATGGGCTTGAACTTAAAGTCGTCGTAATGACATTTATTTCCAACATACAACTCCAGTTGTAAACATCTTTAGAACGTAGCTGATGGGTCCAGGGTCGAAGCAGATTCCCTGGAATGACCTTCTGACCTTCTCAGTCAGAGGGGTCCAGATGAGTGGCAGGCCCAGAGGGCGGGTCTTGTCTCCAGTCCTCTGCTGCCTGCTGTGTGAGCTGGGCAAGGCCTGTTCTTCACAGCGCCTGTTTCCACCTCGTAGGAGAACGACGGTGACTGTTTAATAGGGCTGTCACGAAGATGAAATGTGTTATAAGTATAATGTGCATAAAACCGTGCGCATAATATCATGCTTATAATTAAGCAATTATTCTTATCCATTTAATCATGGTAAAACTGGTATTTAAAGGGGAAAATGGCCAAAACCGGTTCGGTTCAGTGGATAGAAGGTCGGCCTGGAGACAGAAGGATTCCCAGGTTCGATTCCGGTCAAGGGCATGTACCTTGGTTGCAGGCACATCCCCAGTGGGGGGCATGCAGGAGGCGGCTGATTGATGTCTCTCTCTCATGGATGTTTGTGACTCTCTATCTCTCTCCCTTCCTCTCTGTAAAAAATAAATAAAATATATTTAAAAAAATAAATAAATAGAGGGGGAAATGATGAAGAATTCTGAGGATGGCACCAAGGTGTGACGAAGCCCAGCCCTGGCACTGAGGGAGGGCGGGAAGCTCTCCTGAACATCCCAGTTGGTGAAGCTGAGCCTGCCCGTGGCTCCTTGGGGGAGCAGGACAGGCCCCGGCTGAGTGGTCCAGGGGTCCCTGGCCCCCAGCACAGCCTCTGGTCCCCAGCAGCTTCCAGTCCCAGCTGTGGCCAAGTGGGCCTGCTGTCTCTCTCGTTGTTCTAATGTTGCTCGCTCTGACCACTGGCACCTTGGGGGTCTCTGCTGGGGATGCATCACCAGTTGGGCATGTTCCCCTTCTGTTCCCCTTAGCTCTCCCGCCTCTTACTAACACGCCAGGCCCCAGTGACATCCAGGAAGTGGCCAATGAGCTGATCCGATTAACATCCTGCTTTGACCCTAGCTGGTTTGGCTCAGTGGCTAGAGCATCACCCTGGGGTCCTGGGTTGGATTTTGGCCAAGGGCATGCACCTCGGTTGCAGGTTCCTGCTGGGTTATGGTCAGGGCTCGTGCAGGAGGCAACCAATCCATGTGTTCCTCTCCCATCAATAATTCTCTCCCTTTCCCTCTCCCTTCCACACTCTCTAAAAATCGATGGAAAAATATTAAACAAAACACAGCCTGCTTTGAAGGTGTCAGGCCTGACATGAAACCACTGCAGGGAGGGAAGATGGGGGCTCTGGGCAGGGGAGGTGGCTCTGGTCCCACAGGAGCTCAGCAGCGGCAGGAGTGCTGGGGTTTCCAGGTGTGAAGGTTCAGCCGTGAGTGGTTTGCTGTCATTGTGTCCTGATTGCTTCCTCCAGCGTGAGTTGTGGCTGCTGGTTTCAGGCTGTTCTCTTGCTGGATGTGTTCTTAGGGTCTGGCCCTTTCTGTGGAGAGAGAACATTCCTTGCTTCCCTTACTCACTACTTGGCATCAGGGGGAAGCACTGTGTGTGGTGGGGAGAGACCGCAGGGACTGAGGAGTCCGGGCACTGGGAGGGGTGGCCCCCAATGGGAACCAGGCTGTGAAAACTCCAGTCCTGGAGCGGGGGCTCCTGTCCGGGCGGCTAGGCACAGTGAGCACACGCCCATGGACGGAGAACAGAACACAGACAGATCCCAGAGCCCCCGCAGGAATGAAGCTTCCCTAAGTTACAGGGGCGGTGCTGAAGGGAAAGGGTAAGGTTTTAAGTCTTAACTATATGCTAGAAAACCCTGGGAATTTGTTTTCCCGCCTCCGGTAGTTTTCTGACTCAAAGGTCCCTTCGTGGTTGTTGAACGGTACAGAGTTTCCGTTTGGAAGACGGAGAAAGTTCTGGAGATGGATGGCTGCACAGGAGAGTGAATGTGCCTAATGCCACAAACTATTAGAAAATAGGACCCACGTCCAGCCAGAGTGGTGTCTGCTGTGCTTTCTCTTCCCCTCAGTCACCGTGCTGCAGCCTCAGGGCAAGAAGCGGGACAGGCCAGCTGGTCAACCCGCCAGCTACTTAACCAGTAGCTTTCATGTCGTGTGCATTTACCACCTTAAAAACAATTTAAGTTTGTTAACTGTCAGACACTGACAAACCGTTGGTTCATGTGACACACATTTTGTCTCCCCCGTTCTTATTCATTCTGTGTCTGGGGTTCAGGTCAGCTCAGGTTCTGATGACGAGATTCTCCTCTAACTAGTTAGGTGGCCTTGACCAAGTAAGTCCTCTCACGTTTCCAGGCTCCAGTTGCCTCACTTGGAAAAGGAGAAATTTGAAAAGCAGCGTCTGTTGCAGCCTCTCACCGCTTGGCTAGATGAGGATGAATAACCACGGTTTATTGAAAGCTTGCTCTCTCCGCCGCACATTTTATCTGCATGACCTCATTTCATCCTCCCAGGCGTCCCGGGAGGCCGCTGTGATTATCCGCGTGAGAGGAAACTGAGGCTCAGAAAGTCCAGGGAGCGAGTAGGCCGAGCGGAACTTGGACTTGGGTCTGTGGGACCCCGAGCCAGTGCTGCTCACTCAGGAAGAATGTCAGAGCCACGCCACCGAGGAGCTTTCTCCCTGGAAAAACTATTAGCCTGGAAAATAGGATCCACGTCCAGCCAGAGTGGTGTCTGCTGTGCTTCCTCACTCCCCTCAGTCACCGTGCTGCAGCCTCACGGCAAGAAGCGGGACAGGCCAGCTGGTCAACCCGCCAGCTCTCACCAAGTCAGATCTTTACAATAGGTTTCAGGATTTCACCCTAAATTCCTGGAAATCCCCCTCCAACGAACCAGAAACATCCTCATTTTCATGCGATGAAAATAGGGCTGAGGAAACAGGCATTGTTGTTAGATTATGTTTATTCCTATTTCCCCACCATTACCTAATACAATCAAGAGTCCATCTCCCGAGTGTCCAGTCTCTGAAGCAGACATCTGGTGACTGCCAGCCGTGCAATAAAGATTCACTGGCCTTCAGGTATTCTCCAAGTCTGTTTAACCGTGACCTTCTCTGTCACCCTTAACCACAGCCATCATTAGGGCTCTTAGCGGTCCTCAGCCAGGGAAGCAGGGGAATAAAAGAAAGGCAGCAGTAAAACAAATGTTGGCTGTCTGTGGGACATGGCAAAGCCAAGAAGTGCTTACATATGTTGACGGAAAGCATTGAAATCAACCTAGGAGTTAGATAGCAAAAGAAAATCATCGGAACATCCACACAATGATGCTACATGGACATTAACAAGGAGTCAGATCTGTAATGAAGTAAATCATCATCCAAAACGGCGGGTGAAGCTGTGGAGCTTGAAGCCGCATTGAGCAATCGTCCTTGCAGACATGGACGCAGACCTGAAAACAGGGCTGAGATTCTTAAACAAGAAGCAACGAGGCCACAGCAAACACCCTGGGGAAAAAAAAAAATCGCAAAGGACGCGATAGCGGCGCAGTTCAAGTGTAAATACAGGAATCTGACCCCCGTGTGTCTTTCTTCGCAGTACCACGCTGGCTACAACTCCTAGCAGCACTCAGTGAAGAGGAACTGAAGGCTGGCTCAGAACTCCACTGACTAGCATCTGTGCTCTGTTATATTTATTCATGCATGAAATGCTAAACACACACACACACACACACACACACACACACACCTCATCTTTTACTTGAAATTCAAATAGTCACTTTAAATTTTTTTTTAATGATTTCTTTTTCTAGAAAAAGAGGAGAAGGGAAGAAACAGAGAGAAAAACATCATTCTGCTATTCCACTTAACTCTGCATTCATTAGGTGATTCCAGTTCGGGTTGACCGGGGATCAAACCCACAAGTTTGTTGTATCAGGACGACATTCTAACCAACTGAGTACCCAGCCGGGGCTCAAATATTCTTTATTTCCCTAGTAAAGTCTATAACTCAAAAGGCCTTTGGTGATACCTTTATAGAAAGCTTTCTTCATTGGATATTAACTACTGAGAACCCAAGATCTGTACCTGGGGTGGGTAAAACCAAGTAAGAAACACTGTATTAGTTAATGATGGCCACATAACAAATTACCCCAAGCCTGGGTTACTTAAAGCAACAATTATCTCTCATGGGCTCAATGGGTGAGCATAGCTTCATCTTGCTCCATGGGACAGGGCCTCGGCCAGAAGGCTTATAGGGCAGGAACTAGAATCATCTGAGAGCTTGATCTTGTGTAACCATTGATGCTGCCATCTGGGACCCCTACACATGGCCTCTCCATGTGGCTTGGGCTTCCTCCCAATATGGTGACTTAAGGACAAGCATCTCAAGAGGGAGCCAGATGGAAGCTGTGTCCTTGTTCTGACCTAACCCGGAAATCACACAGCTTTGCTTGCACCATACTCCGTTGATCAAGGTGGTCAAAGCCTCCCCCCAGATTCAAGAAGAGAGAATCTAGACCCACATCTCAATGGGATACATAGGCAAGTGTGGCCATTTTGTAAAACACAAGTTGTCCTTATAGAATTCCGCTTTAAAGCTGATTTCTGTAGGGATGTGCTCCATGATACAAAGACTTCATGACCTAGAACAGTGGTCGGCAAACTCATTAGTAAACAGAGCCAAATGTTGATTGAAATTTCTTTTGAGAGCCAAATTTTTTAAACTTCTAATGCCACTTCTTCAAAATAGACTCACCCAGGCCGTAGTATTTTGTGGAAGAGCCACACTCAAGGGGCCAAAGAGCCGCATGTGGCTCTTGAGCTGCGGTTTGCCAACCACTGACCTAGGAAATCTTAGGTGGGTCCTAACAGATACATGGGGAATATTTGGTGTCTGGAGACATGGTGAAGATAGAGTTAGAATTGTATGTTGGGGCCAGATTTGAGAGAATCCTAAATGACATGTTAAAAGTGTGATCTTTATTCCAAGGACACCGAGGAGCCACAGAAGTATTTTCAGCCAAGATGGATTAGGGGGAGGAGAGGCAAGAGGCAGGGAGATTAATTGGGAGCTAATTAAAGTGGTCCAGGTGAGATACATCAGGAGTCTGAACAATGACATTTATCTACGGGTCTGAGCCAACAGCCCATACCATCTGTACCTTTTTGCTCCTGTCTCATTATAAATTCAGTGAGGATTCCAAATAGTTTCAGCATCCAATATGAATAGGTTATGAGTCTTAAGTATGTACATTTGATATATATAATTTTTATTTGTAATTACACACCTATGCACAAAGCATTTAAGTTTGCCTTAAAGTTACATTTACTTAACACACAGCTGTGAAATTTTATAAAGCGTTGATTTTGCTTATAAACCCCACAAATTTCCTCCTATATCTTCTCCTTGGACTGATTTTTAGGGCATTACTTGAATATATCACAGTGGTACCTCAAGATACGAGTTTAATTCGTTCTGCAACCTTGAGGCGTGGGAAACTATGAGACGCTCGGATTGCGGTAAACTGGTGGGTCGTGTGCAGCCGGCCGATCCGCACGATGACTCCTATCTCAAATGTTGCTCGTATTTCAAAGCAAAAATCGCTCGCTCGATGGCTCGTATCTCAAAAATCTCATATGTTAGGGCACTCGTATCTCGAGGTACCGCTGTACTTTGTCCCTCTGTCTCCCTTTTCTGACTTTGTTTAACCCTAAGCATAAACCGAAATCACTGAGCAAATTATGTCCCTTGATGGATGATTTGGGAGTTCTAGGTATTCATGGGGTCAGGGGAGGGGCAGGAGATACGTCACAGACATCTCTGAGCATCTGATGAAAATTCACAGCTCATACGGCACTCCCAGGTGAGCTTGCTGTCTGTCTCAGGAGATGGGAAACCCCTTTCGGGTACTGGCCTGAGTCATACGAATCAGCTGGAAATTGTCTCCTGGATGATGTCAGGTCCTCCTGACCCCTGAAAACAGGGCTCCATCTGACTGGAGACAGTCGTTCATCTCTTTGAACTTCAGTTCCTCAAGATGAGGATGGTCATGACGAAATATTACCCGCTGGGAGCAGTGTCCTGATGTGCAGGCCATCTGCTTGGAAATCTGTCCTTGCTTGTGTGCGCGATCCAGGCAAGTGTGACCTGTCATTTCAAGTGACCTGCGGAGGTTGCTCCCACTGCGATGACTTGTAGTTCGGTTTACTCTTAGATTACTTTATTTAAACTCTAATGTAGTAACATAAACACACTTCAGCACAATTTATAGGCTCGCGATTCTTTCTATCATAAATGGCTTTTTTTCCCCCTCCTTGAAACAAGCTCTTGAGTCTAGACTTTGTCAGGTTGATGCATGAGTTTGGGGACTGTTTATACCAAGACCACATACGCATTCCAGAAACATGCCTTGTTACTGGTCTGAAACAAAGACGATGAGACACCGAAAATCATTTGAAGTCGAACTCTGATCTATTACTAAAAATAGGCATTCAGGCCTCCTCAAAAGTTGCTTTCTGCTTTAAGAAGAGGCTGATCTTTAAAGAGATATCAATAGGAGAGAGAACTTTTTCATGATACAAACTGTTCCACGAATAAAAGAGGCTGAGGGTCCTGGCCAGAAGGGTCTTGGGTTCAATTCCTAGTCAAGGGCATATACCTGGGTTGTAGGTTCAATCCTGCCCCAGTTGGGGCACATGCAGGAGGCAACCAATCAGTGTGTCTCTCACATTTATGTTTCTCTCCCTCCATCCCTCCCTCCCTCCCTTCCACTCTCTCTAAAAAGCTATGGAAAAAATATCTTTGAGTGAGTGAGGATTAACAACAAAAAGGGGGCTGAGGTATCTCTAAATAGTGAATCCAGGGGAAATGTTAGATCTAATTGGCCATATTCAAGAAATGGTAGGAAGCCAAAAGCAGTTTTGCTCAGTGGATATAACATCGGCCTGCAAACTGAAAGGTCCCAGGTTTGATTCCGGTCAAGGGCATGTACCTTGGTTGTGGGCACATCCCAGTATGGAGCATGCAGGGGGAAGCTGATGATGATTCTCTTATTGATGTTTCTAACTCTCTATTCCTCTCCCTTCCTCTCTGTAAAAAAAAAAAAAAAAAAAAAAATCAATAAAATATATTAAAAAAAAAAAAGAAATGGTAGGAAAGGATTCAACCAACCAATGGGAAAGAAGATGGATTTGGAGGTGTCTTTCCATTCAAATATTTTATCCTAGATTTCTCTAAGAAGCCTATGAAGATGAAGGCAGGATTATGTCCTTAAGAGCAGGCCTTTGCAAACAGTGGTTGTGGTGATCCTACCACCTGGACCTGGGCATCTTGAGGATGAAGCCGACGGAAAAGAAAGAAGACTGAAAGAGTGAGAAAGGACATATCCTGATGACATTTGTTTATGTCCCTGGATTCAATCATGATGAAAGCTGAACCATTTCTTACCCTTTTCAGTTACCTAGCCAACAAAAACACTCGTTTTATTTTTACATTATGCCTGTTTGAGTTAAATTTCTATCACCTGCTCTCTCAAGAGCCCTAATAAACTAGAGCAAACGCCAAGGTGGAAGAACTGCTAGGAAGGGCTCAGTCCCACCCCCAGGGCCACATGCCAGGGCGGGGCTGCCTTGAGCAGGCCCAGTGAGAGAGATTCCAGCTAAAGACTTTCTGACTCGTGCCTTGAAATTTTATTTTCTGGGCTTCGGAAATAGAATTATGTTTTTTAAAATGTTATTTGCTTTCCAGTAGGGGAGACTCATCAATCATGGGGAGTTTGGTCTTTGTAGAGATTTTGAAAATAACAAGTGGTCCAGCAGGCGACTCCCAGTGCATCCTTGAGGATTAGCATGGCATCAGAGCACCAAGATACAGTTATCTTTTTAAAACATTACTCACGTTAACTTGACTCCTTGCATTTGCTGGAGTGAAGCAGGTATTTGTGGGCTCAAGTGCATTGAGTTGGGGCCTGGGCTATCCATTTCTTCACCCCTGGCAGCTCGTGTAGAGGGCAAGTTCACTGCTCCCAGTTTATGATCAAGAATGGAAAATTCAAGAAAATTCTCTCATGCTAGGATCTAAGGCAGTGGCTCTCAACCTTCCTAAGGCCGTGACCCTTGCATACAGTTCCTCATGTGGTGGGGACCCCCAACCATGAAATTTTGCTACTGTTATGCATCGTGATGTAAATATCTGCCTTTTCTGATGGTCTTAGGCGACCCCCGAAGGGATCTCGACCCACAGGTTGAGAACCAGTGATCTAAGGGAACTGGCTGGCCACATTGAACCTTCGGAAGTGTGTCTCCTCTGAGAGAGGAGAAAAGTTCCAGTTCACTTTACGAAGTATGCAGATTTCATTTGCATCCGATTAGATGAAGCAGCTGGCTAGAACCTGGAGCGGGTGCTATTAACTCATTAATTCAGGCATCAAGAGGGAGGCTGTGCACAGCCGTCACCCAGATGAGCGGCTTTAAATGGCTCTAATCCACAAATTGGAGCAAACTCTCTGGCATTTGAAAGCTTAGAAGCATTTCCTTTGCAACACTCAGACTTCCTGCTGGCGCCCCACGTTCCAGAAAGATGCTTTTCAAGGAGCGAGCGACGTGATCGGCTTTACGTTTTAGGAAGACTGTTTGGAGGCTGCCCCAGGGATGGGCAAATTAGAGCAGATGGAACAAGACACTTGTGATCGTCCGATCAAAAAATGACAAGAAGGTGACTCGGAATAACAGAGAGGGTAGCAGAGAGACATCCCTTTCCTGGAACCCTCCTCCCCACCCCCATCCCTCATCAAAGGAATGTCAACCCACCACCTGTGAATGTGGTCCTATTTGGAAAAGGGGGCTTGCCAGATGTAATTAAGGATCTTGACATGAGATTAACCAGGTGTATCTGTCCATTTGGCACCCATTCATCACAGGACCAATTATAGTTACTATAATTTCTTCCTTCCTGTACTTTTTTTTTAATACATCTTATTGATTTTTTTATAGAGAGGAACAGAGAGAAATAGAGAGCTAGAAACATCGATCAGCTGCCTTTGCACGCCCTCCACTGGGGATGTGCCCCCAACCAAGGTAGGCGCCCTTGACCGGAATGGAACCTGGGACCTTTCAGTCCACAGGCTGAGGCTCTATCCACTGAGCCAAATGGTTACGGCATACTTCCTGTCCTCTTGATGCTCTGGCCTTTGAGATCCTTACAGACCCACGGAGAGACTCCTCAGGCAAGATAAGAACAACTTGCCCAGCAGCATACCTTCCACAGGCAAATTAACCAATCCAGAGCCTGTAGCCCCAACCACCCTCTTACCTGACTCTCTCACACCAGCCAAGGTTCCCCTGCCCTAAATCACCCCCCGGCAGTGAGGGAAAGAGGACATTGGCAGCAGACTGGGTGAGTGACCAACTGGCAGAGATCGTGAGATGTGGGGTGACGGGTGGGTAGCACTGTGTCCCCCCAACATTCCTAAGTTAAAGTGCCAGCCCCATGCAGGACCTAAGAAGATGACCTTATTTGGAAATAGGGCCTTTACAGAGGTAATCAAGTTCGAATGGGCCCTAATCCAATATGACTGGTGTCCATATTAAAAGTCATGCATAGAGCCGAGACCAGTTTGGCTCAGTGGATAGAGCGTCGGCTTGTGGACTGAAAGGTCCCAGGTCCCATTCCAGTCAGGGGCATGTACCTTGCTTGTGGGCACATCTCCACTGTGGGACATGCAGGAGGCGGCTGATCGATGTCTCTCTCTCATCGATGTTTCTGACTTTCTCTCTCTCTCCCTTCCTTTCTGTAAAAAATCAATAAAATACATTAAAAAAAAAAAAGACATGCATAGAGGGAAGACAATGTGAAGAGACTCAGGAAGAAGTCACCCATGTACAAGCCAAGTAGAGGGGCCTGGCACAGATCCTTCCCTCACCGTCCTCGGAAGGAACCAAGCCGACACCTTGATCTTGGACTTGCAGCCTCCAATGTGATGAGACACTCAATTTCTGGTGGTTCAGCTGGCCAGTTGCTGATCATTTGTTAAGGTGGCCCCAGCAAATGAATAACAGGGGACCCTCAGAGCAGCCTTCTACCCATGCCTGGAGTTTGCAGAAACATGCACTGCTCATGAACATGGTTAAAAGAAGTAGCTGGAGGCAAGGAATTATCTGGTTCTCTCACACTTAGACCTTTTCCTTTTCCCCTCCCAGCATATGAAATCCTGTTTACAGCCAGTGACAAAGAGAGTGGGGAGGGGAGACTCAAAGGCAAAGCTCACATTGTTTTGTTGCTGGAGAAATATACAGTGTGAGGCACTCCTACCCTCGAGGGCCAGAAGAGCGAGGCCTACCTTGTCTTTGGGGAGGGGTGAGTGTGTAAGCTGGGGAGGACTTCGCCATTTGGCCGAAGGCCATCTTGACTGTCACTCTAGGCAGACACCTCTGGGGTGTTCGTTCCCGGAACCCTGGCTGCTTTCCCACAGTTCACTGGGGTCCAGTATCCAAACGTAGAACATTCATTCCTGTGAAACCCGAACGGTGGAACACCAAGATGCAATTACCACTCATTTACATGGGAAATGTTTTGAGCACTGCCAGGATGCAAAAATAACCTACCAAAATCCTATCCAGTGACACACAGAACCCAACACGAGCTAACATGGAGTAAAAGCGGGAGAGATCTGACAGATACCCGCCTGTGTAAAGCAGAAATAATGTGCTTCCGTGTAGTCCCACGTATCGTGTGTGCAGCCTCTAACCATCCACTGCAAACAAACACTGACTGCTGTTTTTAATTTTTATGTTTTTCACAAAAGCAAAATTCTCTCTGAATTTTCTTGTTTTAAAATTAGACCCTTTATTCTTACTATTCCATCACTGTTTCTCAATGCTTTATTTTTAAAAAATTTTTATTGTTTAAAATATTACATATATTAGTACATATATATTTTCCCCCCATTGACCTTCCCCCAGCCTCCCCTATCCCCTGTCACATGCCTTCATCACAGACCTCTAGTGTCTTGTGTCCATTGGAGTGCTTATATGCATACATACAAGTCCTTCGGTTGATCTATTTCCCTCCCTCCCCAACACTCCCCAGCCTTTCTGCTGTAATTTGACAGTCTGTTTGGTGCTGTACTGCCTCTGTCTCTATCTTTTTATTCATCAGTTATGTTCTTTATTCTCCACAAATGAGTGAGATCATGTGGTATTTTTCTTTCATTGCCTGGCTTATTTCACTTAGCATAATGCTCTCTAGATCCATCCATGCTGCTGCAAATGGTAAGAATTCCTTCTTTTTTTATAACAGTGTAGTATTCCATTGTGTAGCTGTACCACAGTTTTTTAATCCACTCATCTGCTGATGGGCACCTAGGCTGTTTCCAAATCTTAGCTATGGAGGATCGTGCTGCTATGAACATAGGGGTGCATATATCCTTTCTGATTGGTATCTCTGGTTTCTTGGGATATAATCCTAGGAGTGGGATCACTGGGTCAAATGGGAGCTCCATTTTTAGTTTTGGGGGAAACTCCATACTGTTCTCCACAGTGGATGCCCCAGTCTGCATTCCCACCAGCAGTGCATGAGGGTTCTTTTTCTCCGCATCCTCGCCAGCACTTGTCTTTTGTTGATTTGTTGATGATAGCCATTCTGACAGGTGTGAGATGGTACTGCATTGTCATTTTGATTTGCATCTCTCGGATAATTAGTGACTTTGAGCATGTTTTCATATGTCTCTTGGGCTTCCTTGTCTTCTTTCGAAAGTATTCTATTTAGGTCCGTTGCCCATTTTTTTATTGGATCATGTATCTTCCTTTTATTAAGTTATATAAGTTCCCTGAAGATGTTGCAGATTAAACCTTTATCAGTGAAAACACTTGCAAATATGTTCTCCCAAACAGTGGGCTTTCTTGTTGTTTTGTTGATGGTTTCTTTGGCTGTGCAAAAGCTTTTTATTTTGATGTAGTCCCATTGTTTATTTTCTCTTTAGCTTCCATTGCCCTAGGAGCGGTATCCATGAAGAAATTGCTTCGGCTACTTTAAATATATATTTTTTAATTTTCCAATTAGAGTTGACATACAATATTACATTAGTTTCGGGTATGCAACCCACTGATTAGGCATTATAGAACTCACTAAATCTAGTACCCATCTGACAACAAACATAGTTATTACATTGAGTGTGGTCAGTTTCTCACCATCCTAAGTCAGGACGGTCTGTACGGCAGAGATCAAAATCTAGACCTGCCCTAAGTGAGCTTCCAGCCTCTCAGAAGAAGAGGTGGACCGGTGAGCAGCCGATCATGGAAAAACACGGCCACCGTGCGGTGGGTAGAGGCCACACTTCTGGAGCACACAATGGGATGAGCTCACCTAATGGGGGCAGAGGGAGGCCGTGGGGTCAGGAAGTAACATTTAAGATGAGGACATAGCTGTGTGAAGGTGACAGACAGAACAGCGTGATTATGGCTCTGGAGTTAAGACAGAGAGCGCAAGGCACATGAAGGACGTCTGAGTAAGACAGGAAGCCTGGGGTCTCTGGAAATAGGGGTGCTGGGGGTCCCAGGAGGGGAGACTTCAGAGGAGGCTGGAGAGGTAAGAAGGGGCCAGATCATGGGACTTATATGCAGAGAGGGCCCAGCTTGGCCAGGTCACCCCTATTTCCAGTATAATTATGAGTAAGGTCACTCACTAAAGTCTCCCAATTTGGACAATCAATTATATTACAGACATATCAGCTGTATACTATGGACTAAGAATTTGGCCTATCCACCCATGGCATTGAAAATGAAGACCACATATGAAGATGATGAAATAGATAGGATTTAGGTAGACCTCAGTGGGGAGGGGGCAGGTGCAGGTGTGTCCATATGTAATGGACAAGATGCTGTCCATGGTTCTACATCACTAATCAGTTGGGTGTTTTGTTCGATTGTGTTTTGATCTCTAATGAAGATTCACCCTCATCGCCCTAATCGCCTGGCCATTGTGGGTGGTTCAGTGGTTGAGCATCGACCCATGAACCAGGAGGCATATGCCTGGTTTGTTGGTTTGTTCCCCAGTGTGAGACAGAGGAAGCAGTGGACCAATGATTCTCTCTCATCATTGATGCTTCTCTCTCTCTCTCCCTTCCTCTCTGAAATCAATTATGTGTGTGTGTGTGTGTGTGTGTGTGTGTGTGTGTGTGTGTGTATGTATGTTTCCCCCTAACCTAGACCCTCTCAGAGGACCTGTGAACCAGCAGGATTGACGAGCCTCCCAGGCCAATGTCCTGCCCATGCGGTACAGAAACCAGGGTCTGAGGCTGAACTTGACTGTGGCCGGGGGGTGGGGAGGACAGCAGCTCTGCTCGGGCCTCCAGTGGCAGGTGGATGTCAGCGGGGGGGTTGGGGGAACACACAGTAAGAGCCAGAGAAAATGAGTTGCCCCTCACACCCCATGTGTGGTGCTGAGAGAGCAGGGAGAGAGCGGGGAGAGAACAACAGGAAGACGGAAGGACGAGCCACCGCGGGGGCGAGGGCGTTGGGTCCTGGGCAGGAAGCGAGAAGCCAGGAGTGTCCCAGCCATGCAGGATGTCCCCACATTCCTTTGACTCAAGGGCCTCCTGCATCCTGTGCGGGCTGCGAGTGGACACCAGCCCGCCCTGCGCTCTGCCCACCGAACCACCCGCCCCAGAGCCTGAGGCCTACCTGCCCGCCAATGGGGGCCATGCCTCTGGGTCCCAGAGACTCCTTCTGGGGGAGAAAAGAATTAGGGGTTTGTGGGGGAGGGGGTGAAAAGTCAAATTTCCTACTGTCATCGATTTTCCAGGAAAGGGAAAGCCAGATAAGGCCACCGGGATGGAACCCCAGCATGAACAGGGCTCTCGGGGGGTGGGGGGAGGGCCCTCCTCCATGCTGATCGAACCCCAGTCTCCCTGTCAGCAAAGGGCTGGCGTTCTCCCCACCCATCAGCACAAGGAAGATATTTGCAGGCGGGTTTCTTCTTTTCTCTTTTTTTAAAAGGTTTTTACTGACTTCAGAGAGGAAGGGAGAGGGAGAGAGAACTAGAAACACCAATGATGAGAGAATCACTGATCAGCCACCTCCTGTCCGCCCTACACTGGGGATCGGCCTGAAAGCTGGGCCTGGGCCCTGACCGGAATCCAACCGTGACCTTTCGGCTTTATGGTCAACCACAGAGTCATGCCAGCCGGGCGTTGCGGGTTTCCATATATGCTCTAGCACTTGGATATTGACTGTGTTTGGCTAAAATCTGTCGATATGTTCATTCGTTTTGGCTCTTCCTTCTCATATAACATCCTCACCTCCTGTAACTGTTGATGCTCTGTCTCAGGACCATTTCAAACATGTCTGCTTTCTTCCACAAACGCAGAGCCCAAGTAGCCACAAGGATCTCATCTGCTCCACCCCTCCTCTAACCACTCCCCCTCCACCCCCATTCTTATCTGCCGGGCTTTGATATTGTTGAAGGACACTGTTGCTTGTGTTCCACTGGTGGCTGACAGAGCCGACAGCTTCTCAGCGATGGATTATAAACTGAAGGCATTCTTCCTCATTCAGTGTCTGAGTAGCTTTGCTCTTCGCTGAACGGAGCGAGGTTTTGTCAAACAGCGTGTATTTCAACATCCCCCCCCCCCCCTGGTGTTTCTCAGCGCTGAAGTGCTAGCATAGGTTTAGTTCATGCTCCGATGAGGTGGGAGGGAAATTGTAACCCATCTGCCTAAAGGAGATCTGCCTATAATACCAGCATGGAAAAGGCTCTAAATCTAATTTACATTCCCTGCTTTCTAGCTTACGCCTGGCACTCCACCCCCAGCCTCGTGCTAACCCTTCCCAGTCCCCTCTCCCTAAATCCTCCAGGAGGCAAAAGAACAGCCCCCACCCTGTGGTTGGTGACAAGTTTCAGATTTCATTTTGCCCCCCCAAAATGAAATTTCTTCCCTGCTTTTTCTAATTATTATTACTAATACATTCACTACCATTATAAATTACGCACTAGTTATAGACAACAGAGAGAAACAAATGAATTAAAAACACCCACTCTCTCAAGGAAAACCACTGTTGACATTCTTTTTGAAATTTTTTCTGTGTATTTATATATAATATTTGTACTTATTTCTTGGAGGGTGGAGGATTCAGTTTTCACATTTTAAGAACTTACATTTAAATTTCACCATTAAATACCGAGCCTAAGTATATGCTGACTTTATGTCCCGATTTTTGAAATGCAGGGGTAAATGGACATATGGCTTTAAGGATATGATGTATTAGACATTGTAGAATCTATAAAACAGAGAATTTGGGGGGTGGGGAAATTCTGTCTATATACTGTTATACATTTAGTGGGACAGGTTACCTCTACAGGGACGGGAAGACATATATGAAACGTTGGGTTGCAATTGGAAGGAAATCCCTGTTCAGAACTAAACTAAGAGACCCCTGACGGAATCTCCCCTTGACTTCCGACTTTAGACAAAGAGAAGGGCTTTTTGTCATTACCCAGAAACCACCGGGTTGTACAAAGTCCCTGTTAGTCAGGAGAAACAGGAGCAAGAGGATAGGTTAGGTCAGTGGTTCTCAACCTTCCTAAGGCCGCGACCCTTGCATACAGTTCCTCATGTGGTGGTGACCCCCAACCATGAAATGTTGCTACTGTTATGCATCATGAAGTAAATATCTGCATTTTCCGATGGTCTTAGGCAACCCCTGTGAAAGGGTCATTTGACCCCCAAGGTTGAGAACCACCGGGTTAGGATACTGGTTCATGCCCTCTCGGATTGTGAGGGGCTGGCCACAGGCTGGGAACCTGGTGGGATGTCCCGGGTCAAGTTCAGGACCTGCAGGTTCCCACGGAGGGCTGAGGAGGGGGTGTGCATTCCTCCAACGTCCTTGTTTTCCCAGCGCGTTCCTAAAATGCTTCCCTCTCACAGGGTCCTCAGGTATTTTTGTAATGAGCTCAGCCCACAGTGTATTTTCATACAAGTAAATTGGTACCATCCTTTCCCATCAGCAGTTACGTCTCTGCAATGTTATTTTAATAGCTACGCGGGATTCCTTTGTGTGGCTCGCCATCCTTGATTTAATTGATCCCCTATGGCGAGACAGTCAGATGGTTTACAACTCCCCCTTATTCCAAACAGCGCCCTGGCGAACACATTGAGGGTTCAGTCCCTGCGTGTTTTCTTAGGTCTTCCCTCTGGAGAGACTCCGGAAGCAGGACTGTGTTTCTTGTACCACGGTGCTGAGGCCCTCGGTGTGCACGGAGAGGGCACGGTCCAGGGCGTGGGAGTGGACAGGACTCGGCAGACACTGGTCCAGCCAGGGGCCCCCTCTCTGGTGAACTCAAAAGCTTTGCGATGGTTCTGCTAGTTTCTCAAACTTGGTGGCTTCAACAACAGACATTTATTCTCTCCGTTGTGGAGGCCACATGTCTGAAATCACGGGTTCCTCTGGTCACACGCCCTCTGAAGGCCCTGGGAGAGAATCCATTTCTTGTCTCTCTCCGCCGCTGGGGCTCCGCATTCCTTGGCTTGTGGCTGCATAGCTTGTATGTCTGCCTCAGTCTTCAAGCAGCTCTCTCCTGTCCTCTCTGCACCTGCATCTTCTCTCCTGTCTCTGACAAGGACACGACATTGGAGTAGAGCCCACCTGGGTAAGCCAGGATGGTCTCAGGTTGAGATGCTTCATTTAGTTACATCAGTCAAGACCTTTTTTCCAAATAAGGCCACATGGCAGGTGCCAGGGGTAAGGCAAGGGTGGGGCACCATTTACCCCTTGGTTCTTCCAGACCATAAGGGGTGATTTTCAAACTCTACACACATACATTCGTTAGCAGTGGACTCTCTTTGCAAATGCAATCTTGCCCAGCCAGTGTGGCTCAGTGGTTGAGCATCAACTGTGAACCAGGAGGTCATGGCTCGATTCCTGGACAGGGTACATGCCTGGGTTGCGGGCTCGGTCCCCAGGGTGGGGCATGCAGGAGGCAGCCCATCCATAATTCTCTCATCGTTGGTGGTTTTTTGTTTGTTTGTTTGTTTGTTTTAATTCTTTGCAGTGGTTCTCAACCTTTCTAACACACTGACTCTTTAATACAGTTCCCTGTGTTGTGGTGACCCCCAACCATGAAATTATTTTCATTCCTACTCCAATGGTCTTAGGTGACCCTGCTAGCAGTTCTCAACCTGTGGGTCAGTTATGAAGTAGCAATGAACATAATTTTATGGTTGGGGGTCGCCACAACATGAGGAACTGGATTAAAGGGTCGCAGCATTAAAAAAGTTGAAAACCACTGGTTTAAAGTATTATCTAAGTCTCCCTTTTCCCCTATTGACCTCTCCCTGGCCATCCCAGCTCCCATCACCATTGATGTTTCTATCTCTCTCTCTCCCTTTCCCCTCCTCTCTGAAATCAATGAAAATATATAAAAAGCTCTAGCTGGTTTGGCTCAGTGGATAGAATGTCAGCCTGTGGACTGAAGGGGTCCAGGGTTGGATTCTGGTCAAGGGCACATGCCCAGGTTGCAGGCTCGATCCCCAGTCGGGGGGAGGGTGGGCATGCAGGAAGCAGTCAATCAATGATTCTCTCATCATTTGATGTTTCTCTCTCCCTCTCTCTCCCTTCCTCTCCAAAGTCAATAAAAGTTTATTTTTAAAATATGTATACATATATATAAAGACTAAAATGTAATCTTAGGCAGAACCCCAATATGTGAAGCCATAAATTCGAGCTGTGTGTGGCTGAGGGTGGGGTGCAGGGGAACAGCGTGCAAGAACACACCCTAGGTCAAGGGCAGGGGGCTGGAGGGATTCACGGACTCCAGCCCTTGCTGTCCCTGTGCGGAGGTCAGAGGGAGGACCGGGTGTACTTGCTGTCCTGGGGGAGATCTCCTCCCCTCCCTTTCTGATCCGGTCTCAGCCTGCACAGCCCCGTTGGCTTCGGCCCAGGAGGACCAGCCCCCGGAGAAGCCCCGCGTGAGATGGGCTGGCTGGCTGGGAGCGAGACCACAGGGAGGTCTTGATGGACAGCGCTCCGAAAAGCAAATCACTCGCCTATCTCCGCCGAGTCCTCGAGGACATTCCTGAGCTGCAGTGGGAGGAAAAATGAGTTGCTTTCTGAGCGCTTTCGCCTGTTTCGGGGCTGGGAACGTTACAGGATGCGGCAGCGTTTCCGCCTTATCTGCAAGCGGGGCCCGAGTGTCAAACCCAGGCCGTCCCTGGACTCCCCAATGGCCGTGATCCCAAAGTTCACTGGTAGGTGAGGTATTAGCAGCTCGGCCTGTCTTCCTCTCTCTTTTCCAGGCGGGAGCTCCCAGTCCTGCTGCTTTCTACTGTAAGCAGGATGGAGCTGGTGCTGGTGCCCTGACCTTGACAATGGGCCTCACAGAACTCCCAAGCTCTGAGCCCTGGGCTCTGCCGGGCCTGAGCGCAGGGCTGGATGGGAGAGGAGGCATGAGGCCTGGAGCATGGACACTGCTGGGGAAGGAAGCAAGGACGACTGTCACCGCAGGGGTGACTCGAAGGGCCACAGCTACCCAGGTGTCCAGACATAAGGCCTGGTAGGCAAGCCCCCCTGCACTGTTGCTATCTGACTAGTCAGGATTCAGAGGCTCTGGATGGGAATGGATTTTGGAAGATGTACAGTGGTACCTCGAGATACGAGTTTAATTCGTTCCGTAACCTTGAGGCGTGGGAAACTATGAGACGCTCGAGTCGAGGTAAACAGGTGGGTCTTGTGCAGCCGGCCGATCCAAGGGATTACTCCTATCTCAACTGTTACTCATATTTCAAAGCAAAAATAGATCGCTCCACGGCTCGTATCTCAAAAATCTCGTATGTTAGGGCACTCGTATCTCGAAGTACCACTGTATTAGGGCTGCTGTCACAATGCTGCATTTTTTAAAAAATATATTTTAGTGATTGTTTACAGAGAGGAAGGAAGATGGAGAGTTAGAAACATCAATCAGCTGACTCCTGCACGCCCCCCACTGGGGATGTGCCCGCAACCAAGGTACATGCCCCTGACCAGAATCGAACCCGAGACCCTTCAGTCCGCAAGCTGATGCTCTATCCACTGAGCCACACCGGTCAGGGCACAATGCTGCATTTTATTCTCTATGTTCTGAAGGCTGGAATTTGAGATCAAGACAGAACCCGGCTCTCTCTCCTACTCCTAGTTGTCCCTGCAGTCCCTGGGCTAAGCCCATCTTAAGAAGAGACTTCATGGCATGGCTCATGGCTGAGCCTCGACCTATGAACCAGGAGGCCATGGTTCAATTCCCAGTCAGGACACATGCCTGGGTTACAGGATCAATCCCCAGTGTGGGGTGTGCAGGAGGCAGCCAATCAGTGGTTCTCTCTCATCGTTGATGTTTCTATCTCTCCCTCTCCCTTCCTGAAATCAATAAAAATATTTTTTTTTCAAAAAGAGACTTCCATGTTCAAATGCTCACCATGCAGGTGTGGTGCGGACAAATACAGGAATTGATGGGTTCATTTACCACCTGGGATTTGACTATTACACCTTTATTGAAACCTGACATTGTATTGAGGTTTTTTATTCTGCTTGGTTTTGTTTGCTTGTTTGCTTTGTAGAAGGCCATAAAACTTAGTGGTCAAGCTAGACTGTTGACTTAGATCGAATTTGCAACCACCTGAAATCTGAGCTTTTTCACAACCATTTCTCTTAAAGAACATCTCCCGCCCTAGCCAGTTTTGATCAATGGATAGAGCATCAGCCAAGGGACTGAGTGTTCCGAGTTCAATTCTAGTCATAGGTATATACCTCGGTTGCAGGCTCAATTCCCAGTCCTGGTTGGGGTGCATGCAGGAGGCATGTGTGTGTCTCTCACTTTCTGTGTCGCTCCTTCCCCCTTCCACTCCCTCTTAAAAAAAAATCAATGGAAAAATATCCTCTGGTGAGGATTAACAAAAAAAATAAATTCAAAGGAAGAAAGAAAGAAAGAGAAAGAACATCTCCCACTCATTACTAGATTTTTTCCCTTCTGAGCCTCCTGCATATTGATTCCTATTAAATTTCATCTAATTGCTCTCAGTCCTTCAATACAGCTCACTCAGACTCTTGTGAATCTAGATCAGCCACCCCTGCATTAGCCACCCAACCCAATTCTGGGTCATCTGCCTTCCAGCAGAAAAGGGAAGGAAGACAGGCAACCGATATTTATAATATTTATAAAGACTCTACTAAGGTGGACAGTTGTCTCATTGACGTCAGCACACAGAGAAAAGTGCAGAAACATAAATATACAGTTCAGTGACTTCTCACAAGGCGAATGCCTGAGTAGCCACCCATGTCCAGAAAGAGACCATTAAGCCGGGAATGTTTGAATAAGCATTTTTCTCTTTAAATCTTCAGGCCCACTTGGTAATTATTATTAAGCCCGGTTTACAGATGATGAAACGGACTCAGAAAGGTGGATTGGCATGAGCAGCGGCCCACAGCTGAGAAATAACAGAGCACAGCCTGACTCCCCACACGGTGCTCTTCCCAATGCTGACCCTGGACTCGGGGAATGAGAGATGTGGCCACCTGCCCAGCTGAGGCGGGTAGAAGAGCATCCTGGGTAGAGGAAGCCAGGAGAACAGGTGGGAGGCATGGACCGGGCCAGGTAGTTCAACATTCCTGGAGCATGGGATCCTGGGAGGAGAATGATGGTTGGAAATCGGGCCAGAGCTGGTGGATAGGCTCACAAATCCGGACGTCCTTCCACATCAGTGGAAAAGCCACTGAAGCTTTTGAGAACTTTGTTTTAGGATGAAATAACTCATTTATTTTTAAAATATATTTTATTGATTTTTTGCAGAGAGGAAGGGAGAGGGACAGAGAGTTAGGAACATTAATGAGAGAGAAACATCAATTAGCCTCCTCCTACACACCTCCTACCGAGGATGTGCCTGCAACCAAGGTATGTGCCCTTGACCGGAATCAAACCTGGGACCCTTCCGTCCACAGACTGACGCTCTATCCACTGAGCCAAACCGGTTTTGGCTAAAATAACTCTTTTTAAACCATGGGATCCTACCAGGATAATCCTATCAGGTTGGAAGACTGTTCAAACTCCTGTTGCGTAATTAGAGTTTCTGGAAGTCTTGGAAAAGTGAGACCTGGGACCTCAGGGAAGTAGGTTTTCTAGGGTTAGCAGGAGGAGGAGGAAATACAAGATAAACCCTGAGGAGGCAGCTTACGGGGCAGAAGACGACCGATTGCGGGTCTGTGCCTGCGGCCAAGAAGAGCACGGCTGTTACAAGTTGGAAAGATGACATGAGAGGTCTCAGCCCTTCGAGTAAATGACTAACGTGGTGCTAGTAAAGTAAAATGTCAACCCCGAGCTACGTCACTTCACACTAATAGCAACCGGTGAACACGCAAGATTTATTATGGTCATGTGTGTCTAACACTCAGTAACATGGGCTGGGGACTCCCAGAGAGACCATTGCTCTTCAGGCTAGTGAGGAGATTAGTCACTTTCTATGTAGGGTAGGGAACTGATCTAATAAAGAAAAGAAAGAAATGGGTGTATCTCTGCCAACACAAAAAACAGGGACCAGTCACTCAATAGGTCTGGTGTGTGTGGAGACCAGCCAAGTGAGAACAGTGAAGATCATGGATTCAGAGCTTGCTACCGCAGGAGAGTTGGCCACTGTCACTGGCATTGGGCAGAGACTCCCAGGCAGGCCGGGGAGAGGGAAGGCCTCAGGGGTGTGCTGATGGAGGCTACAGGTGTAGAAGCTGGAGGCAGCTACTAGAAGCAGGACATCCTCTATGATTGGTTAGGGATGCCTATTTGCCTTTCTCTGGATGGTCCTAAGTTGGAAGTTGGATAAAAGTTAAAGGTACTATCAGCTGTTAAGCAAGTCCTGGCCATCTGGGGCCAACGGTTACAGAAGTGATTGCTTCCTGGATTGTTACTAGAGAGAGACGTTTTGGTTTCTGATAAGTCTGACCCAGTGGCTGGCTTCCTGGGTTGCTTATTGTGGATGACGGGTTGATTTCCTGGGCAAGTTGCTATAGATTGTGAGTTTTAGTGTTAGATGTCAACTGGCCATCATCTATTTATATATCCAATCTCTCATAATGAACGAGGTGAAGAAGTGATTTTTTTTTTAATGTGAGTGGGCAACAAGTGAATCTAAAAATCAAATAAATAAAAAAATCTAATGGACAGAATAATCTGGTGAATATAATAGAATCAGGCATAGAAAGGGAGTGGACTGACAATTCTCGGGGGAAAGGGGTGTGAAGGGTGCGGAAAGAGACTGGACAAAAATCATACACCTATGGATGAGGACGGGGGTGGGTAAGGGCATGGGTGGGGTGGGGTGGGAACTGGGTGAAGGGGAGCCCTGGGGGGAAAAAAGAACAAATGTAATAATCTGAACAATAAAAAATTTTAAAAATAATAGTAAAAATAAAAGGCAGGGGGCGGGGGAAAGGAGGCAATAATCCTTTGTGACCAGAGCACAGGAGGGGATGTGGTAAGTGATGTTGACGAAGAGATGAGCTGGGTCATGAAGGGCCTTGAACACAGGACCGAGGAGTTGGGATTTGATGCTGAAGACAAGGGAGAATCACCAAGAGCCTTCTGAGTTACTGGAGATTCCAGAGTGTGCTTTTAAAAAGATAAATCTGGAGATAAATTTAAAACACCAATCTAAGAATATTGTTCACCTGCTTAACTGTCTGGAATGATCTCTTCCTTCCTCCCTTCTCTGTCCAATAAAGTGACCTTCATCCTAAATTCAGCTTCATTTCCTCTCTGAAATTTTCTGAGACCTTCTGAGATACTTTCTGTTCTCCTACTGACAGCACCTGTCTCACCAATAGAGTTCGGATTCCTGGATGACCTCCCTCATTAAAGGGTTGTCCTGAGCGGAGCATGTGCTTTATCCATCCTGTACTTCCACCGATCAGCCAAGTGCTGGGAGGAGGAGACATTGCAGGGCAGGAGCTGCTGTCGTAGTTGGCTGGGCTACGGGGTGAATGGAGATACTGCATGCAGAGGTGGGGCTGGAAACAGTGAGGGCTGACTAGGCTGGGAGTGGTAGGAATGGAGCTACAGTGGTACCTCAAGATAGAGTTTAATTCGTTCCGTAACCTTGAGGCGTGGGAAACTATGAGACGCTGGAGTCACGGTAAACTGGTGGGTCGTGTGCAGCCGGCCGATCCGTGCGATGACTCCTATCTCAAATGTTGCTCGTATTTCAAAGCAAAAATCACTCGCTCCATGGCTCATATCTCAAAAATCTCGTTTGTTAGGGCACTCATATCTCGAGGTACCACTGTATTTAGGACAGTGGCTCCTAATCCAGGTAGTCATCAGATCACAGGTTGGGGGAGGGGAGGGACTTTAAATGAAGCTCCTCAGGTCCCATGTAGATCTACTGGCTCGGAATCTCCAGGGATGGGACCTCAGATGGGAATTCATATAGTTTCCTCAGATGATTCTGATATTCAGCTAAATTAGAGAACCACTGAGCTAAGTAATACAACAGCTAAAATTCACATGACTCACCGAAGGCCAGGAGAGAGGGAAAAAGAGTTGTCTAGGCCTAGACTTGGTCATCAAAGAAGATGATAATGCCATTAACTGAGGGAGAGAGTGTTCGAGAAGGTAGGGTGAGGGGAGTGAGGGGGGATGTTAAGTTGCTTTTGCTCAAGTTGGGTGTGGGGTTCCCACTTGTATCCAGATGATGATGTCTGTTCGGCAGCGGGGAATTAGGCCTGGTGCTCAGGAGAGCCATCCGTCACAACCTTGAGAATGTGACATTTTGGTAAGAAAAAATCATGCTCCCATAATCACTCTCTTCTCTGCAGTTTAGTGGAGGGTGATAAAAGTTGCTTTTACTTCCTTTAACCGATTTAGCCAAACAATCAGTACCAACAAACAGAAATAGATAAGTACGTTTAATGTGCTCTCTGTAGTTCTGGAGTGAATCAGCATTTGTGAAGTTGCTTACTTCTCACAGTTAAATAAAGGCTTTAAAAGACATTAAAGGGAAGATATCTTTGCAAAAACACCATCTTTAAAAATGGTTGCTTTTAAACTTAAGTTAATGTTACTAATTGACTTTGAAGTCTGATTTTAGACATAAATCCTGGATGCATAATGAAGTATGAGATGCCAACTCCCATCCCAAGAGGACAAAAGTCATGTAGGCAAAAACAACTGACCTTGTTGCTTTTCAGACGAATATAAAATGACTATTACATTCAGATTTAGTCAATGCCATGAGTCAGTGCTCAGAACACTCATATTAGCTTACAACCAGGAAATTATCTTTGAGTTTCATCCACCAGTGAGAGATAAGCATCACTTACATCATATTTAAGGCATTCTATCCATATTTGCATGTAGAGATTTCTGTATGTAATTTTACATGCATAGAATCCTGCTCTTAACTGTTTGTTTTTCTTGACTGCCAATTTCACTGCCTACCCAGGTCTTCCTTCCATAAATCCTCATTTATTTACTATTCCCGGTGGGGACACCAGTACGTGGGCTACATACGCAAATGATTAACTGGTAGTTTGTTGTTTTTATGGCAAACCACAGAGCGTGGGCTGACAGGGGGGGCCTCACGTGGGGGGCACATCCAGAGCTGATTATCTGAGCCCTGAAGGAGTCTTGAAAAACACACACAATGTTGTGAGGAATACGTTCATGTTGATTGTATTTACTTCATTCTTCTCACTTGAGTATTTTTGTTTCAGAAAGTTTCTAAATAGGAAAACATGAGACCATGAAGATGGATATTTGGGAGAGATGCTGATCACCCCGTGCCATCCTAACCGCTGAGATCAGTATTTATTGAGCAGCTCCTATGATCCAGGCCCAGGGTTAGGCACACAAAGATGAGGAAGGCCAAAACATGTGCCCTTACCCCAGAAGGAAGCTTAAACTTACCCTACATAAAATGAGCTAGACATTCATCCATGATTCTACCACTCAGAAATACTGCTAATAATATGTTAGTGTAGGTTATTCCAGGTACAATAATTATGAAAGTTAATACTTAGGGATCACTTTTTAAAAATATCTGTTTTTACTAGAGGCCCGATGCACGAAATTCATTCCTTCCCCCAACTGCCTGCACCAGCTTTCCTCGGGTATCCAGAACCCGGATTTCCCTCACAGCCCTGGCTTTGTCTGAAAGGTCATCTGGTCTAATTAGCATATTATGCTTTTATTATTATAGATTTCTTTTTTCTTTAGAGCAGAAAGGGGAAGGAGAGAGCAATCAAAACATTAGTGATGAGAGAGAATAATCAATTGGCTGCACCATGCACACCCTCTACTGGGGATCAAACCAGTGACCCTCTTGGTTCCTGGGTTGATGTTCAACCATTGAGCCACACCAGCTGGGCTAAGGCGCATTTATTGTGTGCTGACTTTGTTCTAAGAGTTTTGTTATTTGCAAATAACAATACCAGGTCATCCTCAAAATAGTATTATAAGCTATTGTTCTTGTTTCTATTGTACAGACGAAGAAACTGAGGCAAATAAAGATTCTTTAAGTTGCTTCTGATTATGTGGCTACAAAGTGGCAGGGCCAGGATTTCTCAATAGATGATGGATGGATGGATGGATGGATGGATAGATAAATAGATAGATTAGATAGGTAGGTAGGTAAGTAGATAGATAGATAGATAGATAGATAGATAGATAGATAGATAGATAGATCCGATCACAGTGTTTCTCAATAGATGATGGATGGATGGATAGATAGATAGATTAGATAGGTAGGTAGGTAGGTAGGTAGGTAGGTAGATAGATAGATAGATAGATCTGATAACAGTGTTTCTCAATAGATGATGGATGGATGGATGGAGAGATAGATCAGGTCACATTGCTTTGCAAACCAGATTTTGAAACAAATAATATATAGCTTTTATTGTGTGCTGATCACAATTCTAAGTGTTTTGCATATATTGGTTTATTTTATCCACGAAGCCAGCATGCACCACCTGTTTCATCCAGACATTGCGGTGACTGTGAGTGACTGCAAGGGGTGTACAGGGTGGTAGAGGCCAAGGAGACGCGTGACTGCGTTTCATCAGAGCTTCTGCCCGTGAGTGCAAAGCGCTCTCCTCACCCGAAAGCAGGATTGCTTACCTGCAGCTTTTCAAGTCTCCTTTCTCTGCCTCACATCGCATGGTGCTGTCTGCATGAGCTTAGCTCTGACCCATCTCCGGGACTGCTCAGGCCTGGCTGATAAATGCCCACACACACAGGGGAACGAAGGCCCAGACTTCAGATGCACAGGTTCATGCACAGACCAGGAAAAATGCCAACAGTTTCATTCCAAGGCGTGGGTGGGGGGTCATGTTAGCACATTCTCAGCTGGTGAGTGGGAACCTTGTAAACCGTGGTTGTCAGCCTCGGGAGAAATGAGCTTGCACTCCAAGAAAGGCAGTCCGAGAGGGGGCGTGGTCAGACCCCGGGAGTCCAATCCCCCCTGCGCGGCCACCACCGTGAACGTATAGAGCAGTGGTTCTCAACCTTCCTAATGCCGGGACCCTTTAATACAGTTTTTCATGTTGTGGTGACCCCCAACCATAAAATTATTTTCTTTGCTACTTCATAGCTGTAATTTTGCTACTGATGTGAATTGTAATGTAAATATCTGTTTTCTGATGGTCTTAGGCGACCCCTGTGATGGGGTCAATGGACCCCCAAAGGGGTCGCAACCCACAGGTTGAGAACCGCTGGTGTAGAGGCACCATTTCTATTTGTTCTCACGTTCTTCTTCCTTTTGGACAAAATGAATCACAAAGTTGATATTCACGCCGGTGTCTAGATGGTCAGTTTACCTGTAAAGCCACAGGCATCCTGAATCCACGATGCCCAGGTCAGCCATTCTGCACACGAGCTGTGTTTTGTGGTTTGGTGCCAGCCTTCTTAGAATTTCCAATGGGAATAGCCTTCAGACTTCCGGGGAAATAACGATGATAATATCGAGAAGTCTCTGCCAGGCCTGCGTGCGTGGCTCAGTGGTTGAGCGTCGACCTCTGAACCAGGGAGGTCAGGATTCAATTTCGGGTCAGGGCACAGGCCTGGGTTGCAGGCTCCATCCTCAGGAAGGGGTGTGCAGGAGGCAGCCCATCGATGGTTCTCCCTCATCGTTGATGTCTCTCCTCTCTCCCTCTCCTTTCTTCTCTGAAATCAATACAAATATTAAAAAATAATCAGGATAATGGGGCGTTTCAAAGGACGGCTCTGTTGCAAACACGGTTGTCCTGCCGGAATGTGAGGACCAGAGCGAGGGTGTGTCTGAGGTGCCAGGACGGTCCCAGGTGAGCTGGCCTCGGAGTGCCCTGTGCTGTGGCTGTGACTGGCCTCGGAGCACCGGGCCTGCGCACACAGCTGCACGGCTCGGCCCAGGCCCCCCCCCCCCCCCCTGCAGGTGCCTGAGCACCGCATTCCTCAGAGGCCATCTGAGCTCCTTCCTGGGGAGAGGCGCGGCCTTCCCAGCAATTCCAGCTTGCAAGGGCCCTTTAAAAGCTCCAGTTCTCCCAGCTGTTCCAGAAACTTCCCGTCTTGATCTCCCCTCCTCCCTGCCACCTGGGAGAAGCTCCCCCCGACTCCCCCCTTTCCAGGTGGCCAGGAAGACCCAGCCCCGACGGCCAGCCATCAGCGTCAGTGCCCTTGCTCCAAAGTGGGGTTCCTTTCTCTGCCTAGCGGTGGGGCAGTCTTGCCAATCTGGGGGAGCCTTTCAGGAATGGGGGGCGGCTAGGGAGGGGTCCCCTTTCAAGCCGGCTCTGGCTCCACAGCTTTCTCAGGGGCGCAGAGCAGCGGTGCATGAGTGCGGCCAGGACGCACGCTTTGCACACACAGTGTTCCCATGAACTGTCAGGCTCTCTGCTTCCCTGAAACACGAGACGCGGTTTCACAACACACAGTCCACGCCGGACCCGCCCGGCCGGCAGCGGGAGGCGGCGTCCCCGGAGCCGGAGCCGAGGGAACAAAAGCCCGGTTTCCCCGAGCTCCTGGGGTGAGACGAGAGGGCACCGTGTCAGGCAGGACCACCCAGGGAAAATTAAAGACAGATCGCGGGGCGGCTTATGTTAACAGAGCGGGGAGCGGGTTGGATCTGGAGGAAAACAAACATCACAAACTCTGCCCAGGAGCGCCGTGTCTCCCGTGCCCACCCTCGAGGGGCGAGAGCGGCTCGGGAGCCGCAAACACACACGTGGAGGCTGCTGTCGCTCAGCCTGCCCTCCGGGGAGGGGTGGGGGGAGGAGCGGGGAGGACCACCAAAAGGAGGCTCCTCGGGACCTCCCAGCCCTGGAACAAAGGGGGTGACTGGGCCCGACAGGGGTCAGCTCTCCTTTCTCAAATCCTGGCTGAGACCAGAGGCCACCCCAGCGCTGGCTGGGAAGGAGGGGCAGCCCACCCACCACCTGCCACCCACCACCTGCCACAGGGCTGTCTGCCGCCCGGGGCTCTTCCTCACCTGGGGCTGCAGGTGGAGGGAACCTTTCTCACTCCATTTGCAACCTGAATCTCTTTCAGTTATTTTAAAAAAAAAAAAAAGTATGATGAACCTTATCACAAATGCAAGTAGAGAGCCAGGGTGCAACAAGCCACAGATTCAACAGTTAATCAAGATGTGCCACATTTTGCAGACACCGGTTTGGCTCAATGGATAGAGCGTTCATCTGTGGACTGAAAGGTCCCAGGTTTGATTCCGGTCAAGGGCATGTACCTTGGTTGCGGGCACATCCCCAGTAGGGGGCGTGCAGGTGGCAGCTGATCAATGTTTCTGTTTCTCTCTCATCGATGTTTCTAACTCTCTATCCATCTCTCTATCTCTCTGTAAAAAGTCACTAAAATACAGTGGTACCTCAAGATACGAGTGCCCTAACATACGAGATTTTTGAGATACGAGCCGTCGAGCGAGCGATTTTTGCTTTGAAATATGAGCAACATTTGAGATAGGAGTCATCGCACGGATCGGCCGGCTGCACACGACCCACCAGTTTACCGCGACTCGAGCATCTCATAGTTTCCCACGCCTCAAGGTTACGGAACGAATTAAACTCTTATCTCGAGGTACCACTGTATATTTTTTAAAAAAAAGATTTACCACGTTTCTTCATCCCTCCTATTTTTCCTCTTCTCAGCAAGTGCCAGACATTGCATTTCACTCCAGCCCCTCATGCCTCAAGAAGCATCTCTAAAAATAAAGACACTTTTAACGTCCCTGTAACATGTATGTGCCATCTGTAACAGGGCTGCCCCTCCAAGACCCGGAGACCGCCTGCTTGCCGACGCTGCTGAATCCAGCAGCAACATGGGGATCCCAGAAACTTAGGACAAGGAGCTTTTCTTAAGTTAGAGAATTAATGACTCAGTCAATCACAGATTTTGTTAAGTGATGTTATGTTCTATTCAAGAGTATAGCAGTAAACAAGGCAGGTGACATTCTTGGTCTCATGGAATTTATATTCTACTTGGGGGAGACAGAATATTAAAATAATACCTTAGCTGATTTGGCTCAGTGCATAGAGTGTCAGCCTGCAGAGTGAAGGGTCCTGGGTTTGATTCTGGTCAAGGGTTGTGGGCTCAATCCCCAGGAGGAGGCATGCAGAAGGCCGCCGATCAATGGTTCTCTCTCATCTATCTCTCTTCCTGCTCTGAAATATATATATAAAAAAGTAAAATAATAATATGCAAGATAATTGCAGATACTGATGAACTCTAAGGAAGGAAAGAGGGTGACACAATATGAAAGGGTTGGGGAAGCATCTACACTCATAAAAGAGAAACATGTAAATTGACCATCACTCCACCACACCCACCAGCCAATCAGAGCAACCCAACAAAGATGGCGGTTAATTTGCATACACAGGCATGGATATAAGACTGAAGACAGCATAGAAGGAAGGAGGGAAAGCGGAAAGTGGGGCAGCGATGGTGGCGGCGGAAGGAAAGCCCTCCTCAGCGGGCTTCGGTCCCTTCTCTGCTTAGCTCAAGCCCTATTTTTGCAGGAATCTTCCTGCAACAGGCCTCTAGTTACTTTAGAAGGTAAAGCAATTCTTCTCCGAGGAGAAGTCATTTCAGCAATAACTTAACAGACAAGAAAGAATCAGTGGATGAACATCTGGGAAAAGGGCCTTCCAGGCAGAAGAAACAAATGGCATGAACAGGGGTCAACTCTTCTTTTTCAAATGAACACGGGACCTAACTCACTGTGTCACAGGATAAGAGAAAGAAGACCCACCATGTAGCACATTAAGAGAAGGTGAGAGTGTGCCCGATGACGTCATAGGCAGGCAGTGACCACGCCACATTAGCTCTAATAGCCTTGACAGGAGTGTGTCATTTATTTTGACTGCAGCAGGAAGCCACTGGAGGGTTATAGGCAAGTTTCCCATTTGCAGGATTTGGGTCTGTGCGCCTGAGTAGATGGTGCTAACATTTATTAAGATAAGAGAAGCCTGGCCCGTGTGGCTCAGTGTTGGACCTCCAACCTATGAACTGGGAGGTCACGTTTGATTCCCGGTCAGGACACGTGCCTGGGTTTTGAGCTCGATCCCCCTTGTGGGGTGAGCAGGAGGCAGCCGATCAATGATTCCCTCTCCTCATTGTTGTTGCTATGTCTCTCTCCCTCTCCTTTCCTCTCTGAAATCAATAAAAACATGTGTATTTAAAAAAAAATAAAAATAAAAACAGATGAGACAGGTGAAGGAAGAATATGTTTGCGAGGGGCACGGTGAGGATGAATTCAACTTTCTCTTTTAGACCTCTCAAATGTAGGATGTCTATCAGTCTCGGAGAAGTCCTGTAGGCGATTGAATTTATGAGCCTAATGTTCAAGGGGAAGGTCAGAACTGGAGAGAGAATTTTGAAAGTCATCAGCATCTAAATCAAATTTATAGCCAGGAGGCAGGATGAGATCACCGAGGGCAGAAATACAGAGGAGCACAAGGGCTTCAAACTCGAGAACACACACGAGAGAGAGAGCCAGCGATGGCATTGTCCTTGAAGTAGGGGGAGACAGGGAGGGAGCCGTGCCAACGGAGCCGGAAAAAGCCCGTGTTTCAAGAGGAAGTGGTCCCTGCTAAGTGCCACAGTGAGACCCAGGCCTGGTCCCTGGTGTGGGCAAACGAGGCCACTGGTCATTTTGACACCGTCATGCCCGTGGTGTGCTGGAGGTGGATCCCGGAGGTGGTGGCTAGGGACAGAAGCTGGGAGCAAAGAATTGGGGCAGTTGTGGAGGCGAAGGTTTCTGTTTGGGGGCTTGTTTTGTGTATTTCTGTTGTTTCTGTGGTTTTGTTCATCCTCACCGGAGGATATTTTCCCCATGACTTTTCAAGGAGAGTGGAAGGAGGGGGGAGGCGAGGGAGCAGACACACCCCAACCAGGACTGGGAAATAAACATGCATCCCTTAAGTGCACGGGCCAGTGTTCTAACCCGTGAGCTGCACCAGCCAGGGCTGTTTTGTGGGTTTTAATGGTTGGATAGTCATTGGTCTATTGATGGAAATGACCAAGGCGAGAGGGAGAAACCGATGAGACCAGAGACAGCAAGGAAGCTACTGGAATGAACTCTTACAACTACTTTGCAGCCTCTTTCAGGGATGTTTGACCACCGTGCTCTCTAAAGTCAGATTAAAATAGAATGTCTGGCCGAAACCGGTTTGGCTCAATGGATAGAGCATCGGCCTGTGGACTGAAAGGTCCCAGGTTCGATTCTGGTCAAGGGCATGTATGTTGGTTGCAGGTACATCCCCAGTCGGGGATGTGCAAGAGGCGGCTGATGGATATCTCTCTTTCAGCGATGTTTCTAATTCTCTATCCCTCTCCCTTTCTCTCTGTAAAAAAATCAATAAAATGTTTTGTGTGTTTTTTTGTTTTTTTTTAAATAGAGTGTCTGGAGTGACGAGTGTTAAACGGACACTGAGAGCTAAATGTAGAGAATGTGGGTGAGTGGGTGGGTCAGAAGAAGCAGGAGAGAAAAAAGGGAGATTAGATTTACTGGGCAGTTGACCCTGTGATGGGCAGACATGGGAATTTGGTGATACTTTTGGTTGTTGAAGTTTTCAATATGTATTGCCTTTATTAATATTTACTGTGGTAAAGTATACGTAGCATAAACTGTATCATTTAACTGTTTTTAAATGTATGGTTCAATGGCATTAAGTACATTCATAATGTTGTACAACCATCACCACTACCTACCCCAGAACTTTTTGTTGTTATTGTTGGTAATCCTCATCCAAGGATATTCTTTTCACTGATTTTTAGAGAGAGAGGAAAGGAGGGGGAGAGAGAGGGAAAAAAACATCTAGATGAGAGAGATACATTGACTGGTTGCCTCCCACGTGCCCTCCAACCTGGGCCAGGGATTGAACCTGCAACCCTTCGGTGCATGGGCCAACACTCACCCGTTAGCAACAGCGGCCAGGCCATTCTAGAACTTTTTCATCATCCAAACTAACTCTGCACTCATTAAACAGCAACTCCCCATTCCCCCCTTCTCTGAGTCCCTAGTAATCGCTATTCTGCTTTTTACCACTGTGAATTTACCTGTCCTCCATACCTCATAGGAGTAAAATCAGACCATATTATCCTCTAGGCTAACCTTATCCATTGAGTTGTAGTCAAGCTCATAAGGTTACAGCTGCGTCTGCAAAATACTGTGCTCCATCTTTTTATTATTATTATTATATATCTTTTATTGATTTTTTTTACAGAGAGGAAGGAGAGGGATAGAAAGTCAGAAACATCGATGAGAGAGAGATTATCAATCAGCTGCCTATTGCACACCCCCTACTGGGGATGTGCCCGCAACCAAGGTACATGCCCTTGACCGGAATCGAACCTGGGACCCTTCAGTCTGCAGGCCGACGCTCTATCTACTGAGCCAAACCGGTTTCAGCTACTGCGCTCCATCTTAACATTTGCCACAAACAGTAAGAGCTGCCAGACCTTGAGACCCTTTTCCTTAGCCGTCAGCCTCCAAGCCTTCCTTACAGCTCCCGTCTCTGCAGAAGGGAGTTGTTGGGGGTTCTGGTGGACAGGGGGGGAGGTGGGGAGGCAGGCTGTTCCTCCTCCTCCTCCTGTGACTGACCACAGGGGCTAGGGGCGCTGACTTCCTGCCGTGGGCTGGTTGGGTGTAAGTGCTTACCACGCCTGCCTCCTCCTTCTGCTGCCCCTGAATTGGGACAGAGCTTCCTCCCCTAACAGGGTGCTGCTCCAGAAAGAGCAAAACCCCGACTTCCCCAGGCGAAAGCCAGCCACCTGGTGACCAGTCACAATGCCCCGGGTTAGGGTGAGAGGGTCGTTCGCTACTTTGGCCATGCTAACATGCTAACGCCTGCCTCTCAACCAGTGGTTCTCAATCTTCCTAAGGCCGTGACCCTTGCATACAGTTCCTCAGGTGGTGGTGACCCCCAACCATGAAATGTTGCTACTGTGATGCATCGTGATGTAAATATCTGCATTTTCCGATGGTCTTAGGCGACCCTTGTGAAAGGGTTGTTCGACCCCCAAAGGGGTCGCGACCCACAGGTTGAGAACCGCTGCTCTAAACTCTGGAGGAGACGTTATCATGAAGGAGGCCGGGCCAGGACAGTGATGTGGAGAGAAGGAGCCAAACAATGGGAGGACAGCAGCTCTTTAACGGCCACATTTCCTGCGCAGGCTCCGTGGGAAACAGGACCGGCTCCCCTGTCAGGTCTGCGAGCATCTCAGGATCCAAAAATAACCGGCTCCGCATTGTTCCGGGGAAGTTTCCCCTGAAATAGAACGCTGCTCCTTTGAAAATGTTAGGGTCTGCCTGAGCCCCTAGAACTTAGTCCAGCTTCCGCAGATCTTCCTGGAATAAAAGGCCAGGTAGTGGCCCCAGAGAAAAATGCAAGTTCTTTGTGAACATTGCTGATGCCCTCTGACTGCAACAAGGTCTAAAGGCCCAGGATAAGCCCAAGGGTGGGTGAGCAGGCTGGCGGGAGGTGGGGGATGAGGGGTGGGGGGGAGGGGAGGAGTTAGGATTTAAATCTCAGAAACAACATCCTCCTCCCACAGGTTTCTCTCTGCTGAGTGTTGGCAAATGTGGAACCCACAGAACCGGAGGGGGAAGGGGGAGGGAAAAAGCTACACACACAAGACTCCTCGGTTCACAATTTCCCGAAGTGATTAAAGAACAGCAAGTGTAGGACAATGTCTAAAACTGTGGAACACAAACCGGAAGTTCTCCGAGAATTCAGTAAAGAGAAAGTGGGGGTGCTGGAGTGAGTGATTAAAGGTTTGAATGGATCCAGGTTAGTTTGTAAATTGTGACTGTTTTAGCCTCAAGTTATAGGAACTCAAGCTCACCCTGCTTTTCAAAAGGCCGAAACGGATTTGGCTCAGTGGATAGAGCATCGGCCTGCGGACTGAAAGGTCTGGTCAAGGGCATGTAGCTTGGTTTCGGGCACATCCCCAGTAAGAGGTGTGTAGGAGGCAGCTGATCGATGTTTCTCTCTTATCGATGTTTCTAACTCTCTGTCCCTCTCCCTTCCTCTCTGTAAAAAAATCAATAAAATATATTTAAAAAAAAGAAAAAGAAAGAAAGAAGTGGCCCGACCTGCCTGGCTCAGTGGTTGAGCATCAGCCTGTGAACCAGGAGATCACGGTTCGATTCCCAGTCTGGGCACATGCCTGGGTTGTGGGCTTGATCCCCCAGTGTGGAGCATGCATGAGGCAGCTAATAAGTGGTTCTCTCTCATCATCGATGCTTCTATCTCTCCCTCTCTGAAATCGATAAAAATGTATTAAATTTTTAAAAGGTGATCTGTTTTGAGATAGGTGGAGGTAGAAGGAGAGGGAAACTATTGTGGAGACTTAGGATGCTGATGTTGAGATGGCCGTATGAAGAACGGAAGTCATTACATTTATACTTTTCATTTCTGTCTTACGTTGGTCCATGTTATCTTCGAAGGCTGTAAACTCCATGGGGAAAGAGGTCATAAATTTTTACAGCACGCTGGTATTTAAAATGTCAAGAAGCAAAAAATAATTAGGGTACCATGGTAGCCTGTGAATTTTAATGCACGGCCATTGCTTTTCTTCAGCCGTTCCTCTTAGTTCTCACCTGCGCATAAATAGTAGTGACTCCCTCCCACCCACTCACTGCCCCCGTCACAGACACACGCGTGGAGTCCCAGGAGAGGTGTGCTATCGAGCAAGCACCGTCCTTTATTGAAGCGTCGGAGAAAAGAAGGTTAATGTAATTACTGTCTAGTCTGGGAAGGATGAAAAAAAGCATTCACGATGTAGAAAGATGGTCTGTGATGTGCTTCCTGAAAAAAACATCAGCTTGATTTGTATCTCTCGGCTGCTCTCCACAGTTGAGGTTCACTCCCCCCGCTGCAGACACATCCCCAGCCCTCAGGCTTCTGCGGATTTATGCTCTTTGCCTGACTTAAACGGCAACCCCCGGGAGCCAGTACCTCCAGCGTCACGTGAAGGAGGGTTTATTAGACATTCTGCATATGTCATATTTATTGCCACATTAGCGATCATGGTAAGCAAAGAAGAAACATGATCAAATTCACGAATTATGTTACTGATTAGCCCGACTATAATTAGTTTTAATTCGAGCATTTGGCCTTGGTTTTTGCATTTCGTGGAAGTAATACAGGGTAGGAAAACAGGTCTAGCAAGCGACATTTCATTTGTTGCTTTTAACAAAAGCAGAGAGAGAAAACAGGTCTGAAAGCCCTTTGTTGATCCTAAGGCATTATATGGATGCTAGCGGCCCAGTGCACGGATTTGTGCACAGGTGGGGTCCTTCGGCCTGGCCGGTTATTGGGGCAAATTGGGGCTGGCCGGAGGCGGGGAGGGATTGAGGGAGGTTGGCCAGCCAGGGGGAGGGACTGCGAGAGGTTCGCCAACCTCGGGAGCTTGGCTATGGGAGCGCACTGACCACCAGGGAGCAGCTCCTGCATTGAGCGCCTGCCCCCTGGTGGTCAGTGTGCATCATAGCGACCGGTGGACCCGTTGTCTGGTCATCCAGTCATAACAGTCGCTTAGGCTTTTTTATATATAGATTACTATAATTGATTTCATTATTTGTTTAGCTTTACTTAAAGGAAATGAGATTAAAAACAAAAACTACATAACGTAGCTTGTTTTCCTCCTTGACTGGCATTCTAAATGTATTCGATGGATCTACTTTTATTTTCTAGGTATTTTCAATATGTTCAGGTGGGTGAATGCTTTCACAGTTAAAAAAGTGGTCTTCGCCGAAACCAGTTTGGCTCAGTGGATAGAGCGTCGGCCTGTGGACTGAAAGATCCCAGGTTTGATTCTAGTCAAGAGCATGTACATTGGTTGTGGGCACATCCCCAGTAGGATCGATGTCTCTTCTCATCGATGTTTCTAACTCTCTATCCCTTTCCCTTCCTCCCTGTAAAAAAATCAATAAAATATATAATTTTTAAAAAGTGGTCTTCTTTCATCCAATTTTTAAAAAATGGGCAAAAAAACTTGAACAGGCATTTCACAAAAGAGATTATACAATGGCCCATAAACATATGGAAAGCGTCCATGATCGATCACCCAGGAAATGCAAATAAACCCCACATTTCTTTACCAGCACATACCGCCTACCCAGCAGACTGGCTAACACTGCTGAAAGCTGCCAATACTGCGAACTGGCAAGCGTGTGGAACCACTAGATTTCCACATATGTACACCCAAAGGGAATGGAAACGCGTACGTTTTGAAAAGCTACTGGCAAGATCTACGAGAGTGGAACGTGTGCACATCTTATGACCCCGCACACACCTGCAGGAGGCGGAATAAAGACCATTTCCCTCCCACAAAGGTATCCATGTCCTAACCATGTCCCTCTTACCTTACATGGCAAAAAGACGCATCGCAGATGTGATTGATGTCATAGACGGGGAGACGGTCCTGAACTAAGCGGGTGAGCACAATCTAATCACATCCGCCTTAAACGCCAAGAACCTTCCCCCCAGGAGTCAGAGAGATGCTCCAGGAGGTAACACTCAGGCACGTGAGGCCAGCAGGATTCCAAGCGGCCACTGCCGACGCTGACGATGGAGCAAGTCCTGGGCCAAGGAATGCGAGGCCTCTGGCCGCTGGGAACAGCCCTCTGCTGACGGCCAGCGGGAAAGTGGGCCCTCAGTCCCAGAGCAGCCGGAACTGGAACTCGGCAACCGCCCAGACGAGCCAGGAAATGGATCCTCCCCGAGAGTCCCCAGGAAGGAACACAGGCCCGCTGACGCCCTGATTTCAGTCCGGTGAGATCCATGCCACGCTTCTGGCCTGCGGAGCTGGCACATAATGCGTGTATGTTGTTTTTGGTTGTTGTTGTTTCGCTTTTTAAAAATATGTTTTTAATTGCTGAGGGAGAGAGAGAGAGAGAGAGAGAGAGAGAGAGAGAGAGAGAGAGGGAGAAGGAGAGAGAAACATAGTTGAGAGTAAAACATCAGTTGGCTGCCTCCTGCACACCCCACCCTGGGGATCGAACCTGCAACCCAGGCATGTGCCCTGACCGGGAAGTGAACCAGCGACCTCCTGGTGCATAAGGCCACGCTCAATCCCCTGAGCCACACCATCTGGGCAAGTGTGTGTTGTCTTTAGCCGAGAACTTGGTGGCCATGTGTTGTGGCAGCCACAGAAAACTAATACAATGCCCCACAGAAAACGTGTAAGTGATGTCCCTGGCAGTGTTCTTTGTGCAGGGATGCGCCTAGCAGCACTATTGGTGAGAGCCCCATTGGAAAGGTCCAGATCAGTGGTTCTCAACCTGTGGGTTGCGACCCCTTTTGGAGTCGAACGACCCTTTCACAGGGGTCGCGTAAGACTATTGGAAGACACCTATTTCCATGGTCTTAGGAACCAACACACCGTTCCTTGGTGTAGCAAAGTGTAGCCATGTAGTTTACTGTTGTCATAGGAAGACTGTTACCCATGCTACACCACGATTCAAGACAAAATTTCATTTATTTGTAATTAGAAAAAACTATTTCACAATATATAATAACATATTGCTTTTGTGATTAATCCCTATGCTTTAATTATGTTCAATGTGTAACAACGAAAATACATCCTGCCTATCAGATATTTACATTACAGTTCATAACTGTAGCAAGATTACAGCTATGAAGTAGCAACGGAAATAGTTTTATGGTTGGGGGTCACCACCCCATGAGGAGCTGTCTTAAAGGGTCTCAGCCTTAGGAAGGTGGAGAACCACTGGTCCAGGTGGTCATGAACAGGCCAGATAAGTAGATGTCCTGGCTGACAGTGGGAGGTGTAGGGCG